>JAEQML010083763.1:0-10361 GCA_016904865.1 Pissodes strobi | reverse complement strand
TAAACTTTAAATGAGAGTAGCTAACAATGTTTTTAAATAAAAAAAAATATGTGCCTCACAAGCACACGACTAAGTGAAATGTCTCAAAGAGATATTAGGAGTTGAGTTTTTATTTTTTAAGCTTTTTTCTCCTTTTTTCAACTTTTATTTAGTCGAAAACCGCGTTTCTCTAAATTTTCATTTTTTGTTTATTAATTTTTTTTCATTTCATTTTATATTACTTCTATGAACTTTCCGAACAAATTTGCCATTTCTTCTTATTATTTTTTTCTTATTTTATAATACTTTTATTAACTTTACGATCAATTTTCATTTTTTTAAATATATTTTTTTCTTATTTCGTTTTATAATACTTTTATTAATCCTCCCTCGTAACTGAACTCCTTTGCTATTTTTTCGCCAAAAACCGCATTTCTCTAACTTTTCTTTTCTTATTTATTAATTTTTTTTCTTTATTTCGTTTTATATTGTTTTTATTAACTGTCCGAACAATTTTGCCTTTTTCTAATATTTTTTTTTCTTCTTTTATAATAATTTTATTAACTTTCCGAACAATCTTTTGTTTTTTTTTTATTTTTTTTTTCTTATTTCGTTTTATAATACTTTTATTAACTTTCCCGAACATTTTTGTACGTTTTTTTAAAAAAAATTTCCCATTTTCCAAAAATTTTTGCTTTTTTTCATAACGCATTTTTTTCTTCCTATTTTTGCTATCCCCCTCGTAGCTGAACTCCTTCACCTTCTTTTCGCCAAAATCTACGTTTCTATAACTTTTCTTTTCGTGTTTATTAATTTTATTCTTTATTTCGTTTTATATTACTTTTATGAATTGTCCGAACACTTTTGCCTCTTTTTAATATTTTTTTTACTTATTTTATAATAATTTTATTAACTTTCCGAATATTTTTTTACGTTTTTTATATTTTTTTCCCTTTTTTTCAAAAATGTTTGTTTTTTTCATAAAGCATTTTTTTCTTCCCATTTTTGGCACCACCCTCGTAGGTGAACTCCTTCGCATTTTTTCGCCAAAAACCGCGTTTCTCTAACTTTTCTTTTCTTGTTTATAAATGTTTTTCTTTATTTCGTTTTATATTGCCTTTATGAACTGTCCGAACAATTTTGCCTTTTTTAATATTTCTTTTTCTTATTTTATAATAATTTTATTAACTTTCCGAACACTTTTTTACGTTTTTTATAAAATTTTCCCCATTTTTTCAAAATTATTTTTTTTCTCATAAAGCATTTTTTTTTCTTCCCATTTTTGCCACCCCCCTCGTAGCTGGACTCCTTCGCCTTTTTTTCGCCAAAAACCGCGTTTCTCTAACTTTTTTTCCTAATTTTTTTGAACATTTTTGGGTGTCCTGGGAGGTGGGCAGTGGGGTATAAGTCCCTCCCCACCGATGACCCCGTGTTCCGGGGTCATCGCTTGTCAGATTTTCGATCCGAGGCTCCCTTGCAGAGATATCGGCAGAAAAAATTTTTTTTGTCTAAAATCTACCCTTAAATTAGAACCCCGGTCCCCCCATATGGTCCAAGGTAGCCCCCAGGAGGCGCACCTACCATGAAAATTTCGTCCCCGTAGTTCTTCCCGTTCTCCCGAATTATTTTAGTTTTTTTCTTCTCCCCTCTCTCCTGGCCGATTGGGGGGTACGGGACCAGTTTTCGTCCAGGATCTTCATTTTCCCGCGGGTACATGTTCCGAAAATTTCAACCCTCCAGCTATACTGGAACATGCTTCATTAAAGGGGCGTTTCACTTTGATAAGCGTTTCACTTTCCCGACGCAATTTTATTGGTTATAAACTTGTATCGTAATGAAAAATATGTACCGTAATGAATCTCATTAAAGCACAGGTAGTAAATGCCCGGTAAATCAGTTATAGCATATGAGTAGGAAATAGTATACATATTTGTAATGAATATTAATTTAATGATGGCTACTAATACATGAGGATTATAATTACGACACGAGGCATGGAAGAGTGTCTTAATGAATACAAGTGTCTTAATAGCCTTTAAATGAGAGTTGCTGACACTATTTTTGAATCAGACAACGCTAATAAAAAACAAGTAGTTTAATTTTCAAATTTCTAATAAAGAAACAATCCTTGATTTGACCGAAAATCGTGGTGAGGCTGCATGTTTTTAGAATTATTTTCTATCTTAATGAGAAATATGAACATTAATGATTTTCATTAAAGCGCAAGGAGCAATTATCTAATAAATCAGTTACGAGTGTTGGTGTAGAAAATAATATATTAGTAATGAACATTTAATGATAGCTATTAATACACGTGTGGAATACGAGGCATAGGCGAGTGTCGTAATGAACACGAGTGTCTTAATAGCCTTTAAATAAGGGCTGCTTACAGTATTTTTGAAAAAGACAATGATAATAAAAATAAGTAGTTTAATTTTCAAATTTCTAATAAAGGAACAAATTGACAAAGTGACGTTGCATTTTTATTGGTTATTAACTTGTACCATAATGAATGAATCTCATTAAAGCACAAGGAGTGAATCAATTAGGATATTTGAGCAGAATATTTTATATTAAGCGATGAGTCATGGCAATTTTTGATATTTTCGGAATAGTGCTATGACTATAAACCCAGCTGTACCTTAATGAAGCCTCTGCATTTTAATGAATGCCATTAAAATACAGATAACACATGTCAAATAAATCAATGATTCATTCTTAATGAACTACTCAATACCATTCTAATTTAAATGTCTGATTTTCGTCTTGGCCAAAACGTGCAGGGCTCCTCCAGCGTTAATTCAACCCCCACAAACGTCCCCGTTTAGTTTTGTCTCAACAAAACGCTTCGACTGCCTTATATATACGAAACAAACAACCATTGTTCCAAAATAGATTTATAGACCAATTTGGTTTTAGTTTATGCATGAAGTTAGTTACAGGTAATCATGAACGGGGGGGAATCGAACTCGGCTGTTGTTTAGTCTTGTATATTAAGTAAATTAGGAGTGTCTTTGTGGTTAAACGACCCACCACCCCTAAAGGTGGATTTCGACGTATTATGGGGCTTAATGCAAGGGCGGCCGGTTTACCGCATCGAAATATTTCAATATATGCTATGTAAGAAATTACATGCTGGTGTATAGTGTGATCGTTGTATAATGTTACCCCCTTGAAATTTTTTTGGCTTCTGCTCCCTTCAATTCTATGCATTGAATTTTCAATCATTAATAATTGTTGTATATCTACAGCTTTAGACAGATTTATATACAGCTTTACGCAGGTCAGATAAAGTGAGATACAGGTCTGATACAGCTACCGAAATAATTTAAACAATATATGTTTAGGTCCAGATCCCCTACAACAATGTAGAACGACCTTAAGAAAGCTATTCAATTAACAATTAAATATTATTAATACATTGCTCAATTATTACGAGCATCACATTTCAGCGTAAAAAGGAAAAATTGGCCGGTAGTTTATTAGTAAGTAACGAAACTCGTACTTATGAAGCTATTTGTGTAAATTATAATAAATAAGGTTCAAAGGAAAGTGGGTGGCATAGAACTTGGTTTATATCTTCACTATTGCTTCTAATAATATTTCCAACAATTAATTTTAACGGCTACGTTTACCGAGAGATTTCAATTTAAATATCTCACCGGGCTAGTTCAGAAATAATTAATGAAAGAATCTCAGAATATTGAATACTTAGATACAACACAGTCTATTGCAGAGTGGATCACCACGATGGCAGGATGTTGAGGAGGCGGACCTCTGTCGCACAAGAAGCAACAACCCAACAACTTCAACGAGGAGTGGAATCAGACCATTCGGCAGAAGAACGAGAGCCCTCTTCACCTGCAGACTTCACAGCGGACAGAAAGAAATGTTTCAGGAATTTGTAAACACGCCTAGAAACCCCAAGGAATGCACAAGCCGCAGCCAACACAGATGAATTCCATAACTATTGAAGCTCCATCTGGTCAGAAGCAGTATACTACAGCAGAGAGTCCGAATGGATAGCAGATGTTGAACAAAGTGCATCGGAAGTTGAGGAAATGTCTTTGGATCATTTAACAGCAGAAGATATTTCCCAGGCTATCAGGAAAACTACCAATTGGAAAGCGGCGGGACCAGATGGACTGCACAACTTTTGGATCAAAAACCTCCCGGCATGTTTTCCAAGTCTTGTTCGATGTTTTATGGAAGCAATGGAAGATCCCTCAAAATTCTCCAAGTTTCTTACAGAGGGAAACACTTACATGCGACTCCGCTATACCGAGCAACCATAGACCAATCACGTGCTTGTCGGCAGTATACAAACTCTTCACGTCACTTCTCAACAACCGAATATACGAACACTGCGCGAGAAACAACATACTGGAGAAAAAATAAAAGGGTTGTATATGAGGATCAGCCGGGTGCAAACATCAACTTTCCATAGATGCAGTAGTTATAAAACAGGTTCAGACAAGGAAGAGAGATCTCAATGCCTTCGATTCGATCCCTCATGATTAGGTGATAAAGTTACTGGAGATTTACAAGATCTGCCCGAAAGTAGGAGCGATGCTCCAACATCTATGAGCACCTGGCGGACCAATATCCTTGTCAACAACAACAACGCTGGTAAAGTCAAGATATCCAGAGGTACTTTTCAATGAGACTCTCTGTGTGGTTCTGCCTGGCTCTGAACCCTCTTTCTACGCTACTGAACAACACGAATATTGGGTACAGATTTAAGATCAGGAACGGGCGGAGGTTATCTCATCTATTGTACATGGATGACCTAAAGCTCTTTGGAGAGAACCAGACTGGATTGCACTCTCTAATTAACACCGTTAAGACCTTCAGCGGGGACATAAACATGTCATTTGGACTTGATATTTGCGCCATCATCAACATCAAAAGGGGCACCGTGGAAATCCAAGAAGGTCAATACCAGGATATCGAGAACTTACATCCCAAAGATACATACAAGTATTTAGGAATGCCTCAAAACCAACATATCGACCACACGCACCTGAAGAATATGTTCTCCGAGAAGTACAAGAAGCGAGTACTCATGGTTCTGAACACCAAACTTTCATCCAAGAACCAGATCACTGCTCTGAACACATGGGCAGTGCCTATCTTAACCTACACCTTTGGTATCCTTAAGTGGTCTGAGGCGGACCTAAATGGACTCGACAGGCTATCCCGGTGACTGATGACCAAATTCCGATGTCTGCACACCAATGCAGCGGCATTCGAGCTACGATGAACATCTACAACTTGTGCAGAACCCAGGAGAAGAACATACGGCAACAATTGCTGAGATTCTAAGATGGTCTGATGAGAATAGCAGCCCAGGAGGATCGAGGATATACGCCGCTGAATCTACATCACAGCATTCTCGAGTTCGACATAAGCTCAAGGCAGGAAGATCAAGCCACCTGGATGGAACAAGCCTTACATGATAAGTTTACAAGAAGTCTAGAAGCGGACAACGTCGATAAGCCGATATGGCCATCCAGGACAGAGTTATCAGGACTCCCAACTATGAAAACCATTGTCTAAGACTTGACGTAAAGGACAAGTGTAGAAAGTGTGGGGCGGTGGGTGAATCTATAGACCATATCATCGCAGGCTGCAGATCACTCGCAGATAGCGCATACCGAGGACGTCACAATCAAGTGGCAAAATCATCCACCAATAGCTGGCTCAAGAACGGACTCCTTCAAATATGACCACCGTATTACAAATACCAGCCCCAAGCCAGTCTTGGAAACAGATAAAGCAGTACTGTATTGGGACAGGCCTATAATAATGTATAGAACGGTGGACTACAACAGACCGGACATCGTTATCATAGATAAGGAGAAAAAGACTGGAACCATCATTGACATAGCTGTGCCGCTATCTCATACCCTCAGAAGAACTGAGACAGAAAAAGTCACAAAATACGAAAACCTTGCAGTAGAGCTGAAGAACGTCTGGCAGCTGACTAAGGTCTTCACAATCCCACTGGGAATTTCGGTTGAAGAATCTCCCTAAAAATTTTCAGGATTTCGAATTATCCCAGAACATCATGAGATATGCGCAGAAGGCAGTTATACTTCAGACATCCCATATAACCCGCAAATTTCTGAACGGAGCCTGAGTGGGAGGAACTGAATTGTTTTTCCACCAGGTTACCCCAGCCTAGTAATCAGGCTTAATCGTTACCAGCGAAAGCTGAGTTAGCATGGATAATAACAATAATAATAAAAATAATAATAATAATAATATTAATAATAATAATAATAATAATAATAATAATAATAATAATAATAATAATAATAATAATAATAATAATAATAATAATAATAATAATAATAAAACCTCGGGGGCTCACATCTCTTATGAGTTCGGGCATGGCAAACCCGAGGTACCCTAGCTGGATTCCCGCTTTACTTCAACTTGTCTTGGGCGGGATCCCTTCTCTTTAATCTTACCTATTCGGTCACCCTTGACCAACTCTTGTTTTTTCCGACCCTGACGCTATTAGAGCATTCGAGGGCTAGGGGTCATTCCTTTTCTTCTCTTTTCTCAAACATGTCCCAACCCCTTTATTTCTACCCATTTACTCCCCAAACCTGAGGTATCCAATATATCCTTCCTTCCCTCTATCAAGAACCCGCAACGAAGTCTACGAACTTAGGGTGTGAAAAACCCTCGGACCTTAGTCGCACCGTTGTTGGGGTTAGCTCCCCCATCAATGTGATATGTTGCTCCTGTAAATACAAAGGATAATCAAGGCGGCGCGGGGCTGCGGACTGGCCCCGTTCGGAACCGTCGTGATGATCAGTCTGACTTGGATGGCAGTGAAGCGAGTGGCACTGCTCCAAGGACTGGCTCCACTCTAACGCATGAAACGGAACCTCAGCCAGTTGGAAATGTTTCAACATAAGAAATGTTGACCACCCAAGCTGCCCTCCCCCGGCAGCGCACGAAATGGACTGAAGACATTAACATCGATTTCATGCGTTGCTATCTTCAAGTAGCAAATAACGAAACCAACACTACTGGATACAGGGTGTCCCTCCATAGAGAGTTCATTAGATGTCGACCAGAACTAGCGCACCTATCAGAGCAAAGGTTGGCAGATCAAATGCGTGTCATCAGAAGAAATAACAGACCTCCACCAGATGTGATTCAACAACTACGAACCGCAGTTGACAATATGCTCGAAAACTACCCACGAGTTCCTCTGGAACCCGCACCATAAGGCAACCTCCATCATCCCAACTTTCCACCACCTACAGATCCTCTAGAAAACCTGGTAGATGAGGGTACCTTGGGTCGCTCGTCCTCACAGCACTGGCCGAATTTAAAGGAACAGACCCCACTACGCGATACACACTACCAAAATTGAATAGCTCGAGAAAATTAGCTATTATGGTCCATATCCTGGATTCTGAAATCTTACCGAGGTACTTTCAGGAGTACAACTCATTTGAGGATGTTAATTTTGGCATTTATAGTGCCGCCCTCTCCACCGTCCGAATCCTTGGTGTCAAGGTTAGGAGACACGATGAAATAAGAAGACAAAAACTTGATCCACCATGGCGTCGGAGGCTTACTAAAAAAATTTCTGACCTGCGAAAAGATGTGGCCCGACTGCAACAATACAGTATTGGAAACTGAGCAAGAAAACTCCTGCAACAAATAAACTGCATCCAGCGAAGAACGCAGACCCACGCTAAGTTCAACCCTAACAATGTAACTATCGAGCTAGTACCTGACACACAAACTCAAGGGCTCCCAAGGTTGCAAGGAGCAATTCCTCATCGACGTTGTGATTTTGGGACAGGCAAGGAGTAAGCAGAGAAATCTGTCTATGGCTTATATTGACTACCGCAAACCCTTTGATTCCGTTATGGAAGGGATGGAACTGCTATCGGTCCAATGGACGAGGAGGAAACGTATAAGTATTTGGAAGTGCAACAATCCCTAAATATTGAGCATAAACGAACAAAGGACCAAACCACTAAGAAATTCACAGATCGAGTCAAAAAGATCCTGAAAACCAAACTGTCTGGAAAGAATATGTGCAACGCCATCAACACCTTGGCTATCCCTACGCTAACATATACGTTCGGAGTGATAAAATGTACCAAGACAGATTTAGAAGACCTGGAGAGGAAAATTCGGACAATACTAACTAAGTCCCGAGCACATCACCCGAAAGCAGCCATCGAGCATGTTACACTTCCAAGATATGAAGGTGGACAAGGTATCATCAACCTCAAACGACTCCACAGTAAGCGGATCATCAACCTCAGAAGGTACTTTAATCAGAACCAGGATACATCCCCACTTCATAGAGCTATCTCTCATTCTGATAATAATTATACGCCTCCTGACCTACACGGTAATGGATCCTTAGTTGATCATAACACTGCTGAGCCTACGGATGAGGATCTCAAATAGTCCTGGAAACACAAGGTGCTCCACGGAAGACATCCTCATGACTTGAGCCAAGAACATCTTGACAAAGAAGCGTAAAACTACTGGCTCAGTCGTGGGGAGTTGTTTTCCGAGACGGAGGGCCTCATTATTGCGATCCAGGATCAGGTGGTCGCAACAAAAA
Source organism: Pissodes strobi (assembly GCA_016904865.1). Classification (NCBI taxonomy): domain Eukaryota; kingdom Metazoa; phylum Arthropoda; class Insecta; order Coleoptera; family Curculionidae; genus Pissodes; species Pissodes strobi. Next base: position 1,768 of record JAEQML010083763.1, on the reverse strand, counting down.
ACTACCTCAAGTTTATCGTCAAGAATCCAGGCACACGAAACGACACTTGCAGGAAATGCGCCAGCGCATCCGAGACTTGCCAGCATATGACATCGGGTTGTAGGATGATGTCAGCCACTGATTACACCCATAGGCCCAACCAGGTAGCAAAGATCGTACATCTCAAGCTAGCTCTTCATCACAATCTCCTGGCGACCAGCACTCCATATTACGAATACACACCATTAGCTGTCCTGGAGAATGAGGATTGCAAATGGTATTGGGATTGATCTGTTATAACTGACCGTACCATCCTCGCCAATAGACCTGATATTATACTCATCCTGAAGAAGCAAAAGCAAACCTTCCTCATTGATGTTACAATACCCAACACCAATAATCTGCAGCAGTCTTATGGTGAGAAATTAAATAAATTGGTGAACTCGCTGAAGAGATCAAGAAAATGTAGCTACAAGGTAAAGTCACTATTGTGCCTATAGTTATATCCACAACAGGTGTAGTACCCAGAACTCTCGCCCAAAACCTCAAACAGCTTAATATCCACTCTTATACTATTACTTCATTCAGAAATCCGTCCTCCTAAATACAAGCAACTTAGTCAGAAAATTCCTGCATTTGCCTGTGAATTAAAATAGAAGCCGCCATCTTGCTAACAGCCGATGGTTGGTACACTGAACCTCCTCACAAGGAGAGAATCTGACAAATAATAATAATAATAATAATAATAATAATAATAATAATAATAATAATAATAAATTGATAGTAATATATTAACTTGTCGTTGATTTGGTTGTCACTTTGCTATATTTATTCACTCATCAATGAAGCATTAAAACTTCATAATAAATACCTGTTATGTGGTATCATTAAAAAGGAAATTTAATGGGCACTTGACGTCATAATATATAGGGTGTTCCATTGAAATAAAATTAGTACCCGGCTCATTTGTATTCTGACTAATCATGTATACAAAATTACTAAATTACGCTTTTTATGTTAAATTGTGGATAACAAGCCACGTATATATTACATTTAGAGATTGGGATCGGGATCATTTTTTATTTCAAGGTAAATCAATGGAATAAAATATATCTTTAGCTAATAAAATTAAGAAAACCTTCATATACAGCCTCCAATGGCGTTGCCAAATTGTGCGCACTGTTGGTTTAGATAAAGAAGGCTTTCGATGCAATCGAAAATTACGAAATATGTCGACTATGGGAGTTTGGTTGGGGCAAGCGCAGTTTGGCACTTTGTATATAATTTCTATTCCTAAACGGCATTGGAACATGATAAGTATGCAATAGTTATTTGAAGTTAATTCAAATTAATTACACCGGAGAAAATATTGTTTTAAAGCCCTTATTGGCGGCGTTGCCAAATTCTAATACAAAGGTCGGCATGGCGTAATATGCCCAGCAATATTTTGACTTTTGCTAATTGTTATATTTGTAATATATTTTGTATTTAAGTTTGTTTTTCGCGCGTACAGATGTACAGGGTGTTAAAAACAATATTTCAATAAAAGAGAAATCACTTTTGATTTAAAGTTTCTAAAGAATATTCTGATGTAAACGTGGTCATAATCGCAAAACAATTATTTTCATTGTACCGTAGTGAACGCAGCCATAATTCTGATATAAGACGGTGCGCGGCTTGTGTTATTGCCAGTATCCGTTACCGACAATTTAATTTGACTTACGGGCCCGTAATGATTTACACCTAGCGAACGCGATTTTTTTTGACTCTTCCTTTTAGAAATTTCCAA
>JAEQML010083762.1:0-10361 GCA_016904865.1 Pissodes strobi | reverse complement strand
GAAAAAAGTTTGTCTACTAAGGAGATGGCTTCTAAAGATAGTGCTAGTAGTACAATTAGCGAAGGAATTTCAACTGAAGTAGCATCAAGTGTAATTTTATCAGCAAGGCCCGAAACACCTACCGAAGAAGCAACCAGCGCTGTAAAAAAGAAATCTTCTGACGGCGAAAGCTCGGTAAAAGATAGTGTGTTAACTGGAGATAAATCAACAAGTATAATTGAAAATTCTTCAATTGCATCCCAACAGTCTCCAGGTAGTTCTTTGAATTCGTCAGGGCTGTCTGACAAGTCTACCCAGTCCAAGTCCCCAGCGGACATAAAGAAACATGTTCAGGAGATATTGAACGTAACAAGTCCGACGTCAAGAGGAGACAAGAGTCCGCGGATGCAAGATCTTTGCGTGATGACGTACGATACTTCACCTGTTCAGTCTCCGGAATCTGGTGAGTTTCCTTCATTTTGCTGTTAATATTAAGAGTATTCCTTCAAAGCACGTCTAATACTTACTTCATGATTAATTTTTTTATTCAAGAGAACACACCCTATTTCTAAATTAACTTAGATTTACGACTTCTTAAGCAACTGTATATACATATAGTATTATTTTGAAATGGATTTGGACTTTTATGATTTTAACTTCGAAACTGTCCTCTGTTTTTTACTGAGAAAAACGTTGCATACACACTATATACAGGATGCATATCAAGTCATGTGGTAAAAAGAAATCACATATCAGGAGATTTCAAACATTTGGTTTTTTTCAAAACTAGAACAGTTAGCTCCGCTTTCATTTTACCATGTTATTTAGCATTAAATACCACGTCTTTCCCATAATTTAACCGACTTCTTATAACAATTTCCTCGCGACTCTCGAATTTAGAACAACCTGCAGAATGTAATCATAATTATAATTATTTATTTCATGTTCATATTCAACATTAAAACTAAGAGGATATATGTAAAATAACAATAGAAAATACAAAAGGGAATGAAAATAAACAATAGTAAAACACACCGTAGTCCACATACCTACACTGAATCACAAACAAGTCCAGAATAGAATATTGTGTATGTCAGATTCGTGAATGAAATATTTAAATCAAAATTAACTCATTGAGGACACAATTTAAAACGCATGTTAAATCAAAAATGTCTTGACTTTAACTTAAAAACATTTTAGATTGATATTTTTGAGTCTCAAGTGATAATTTGTTGTACAACTTTATTGGTGTAGAGTTTTTGGCTGAAACAATAAGCTGATGAACGTTTCTTGTATTATAACTGTGATAGTCGCTCTTACTATTTATATTAAATGCATTCTTATGAATTTCAATTAGTGTGTTCAACCTTCTAAAAAAGGATTCTCTAGTGCCAGAATTAAATATAATTCGAGTTGCTCTTTTTTGCAAGGCAAAAACCATTCCTCAAGAAAAAACGACTTAACAATTTTGCAGGGTATCGATGCCGATCAACTGCATCAGCCTACGGGGTAGAAAAATACTAGAAGATAGCCCCCTGCTTAGCTGATCAGTATGTCTCTGTTCCATCTTAAGCCATTATTCACCATAATTCCCAAAAGTTTCACATGATTTCTGTCTGTTATTCTAGGGTTACTAGAGATTATTAAGCGCTGAGTTTTGGTCGCCATTCAAATTTAACTTATTATGTTTGTTGAAGTAAATTAATTTTACCAGCCAAAACTGCAGGATCCCTGTGTATACATAACAATATTGTGTCATTTGTATATAGGAAACAGCTATCCCGAAGAAGGTAATAATAGAGCCAATTTATGAACATGATAAAAAATAAAAGTCCTGAGGGGCACTTCATAATTGATATCTTTAATCTCAGAGTAGTTTTTGTGAGAACCAACACACTGACGTTTATTATGGAAATAAGAAGAGAACAAATTCAGGTTAATTTTTCCAAGCCCATAAAAGTTTTTTAATTTAAATACCATTTTATGGTCCACTCAGTCGAAGACCTTGTGTAGGTAGCACAGAATGACCGCAGCGCTATTTTCCTCCTCAAAGCCCCCGGCAATGCCTTCCACTACTTTTGAGACTACTCCCACAGTTGACATACCTGGTCTAAAGCCAAATTGACTTGTGTTAAGAAGCACATTATTTTCTAAATAATTACATACATTAGGTTTAATTAGTATTTCAAAATGTTTACCAAAAAGTGATAATTTAAATAAGTGTAGTTATTTACATCGTCATTTTTCCCTTTCGTGAAAATCGGCACCACTCTGCTCAATTTAAACTCGTTTGGGAATGTGCCTCCGTAGATGCATACATTAATAAGATGTGCAACCAGCTGACCGAGACTATTTCTAAAACAAAATATTATTCTACTATTCATGTCATAGATATCTAAGTTCAAGTTCTTTAAATTGTGAACGAAACATCATCCTCGGCCATAACTGTTGGAGGGGTTTCAAACACTAGTTGTGTGTTCAGATTTAAAATGCCTAATTTAATGATTCGTTTCTTTAAACGCCGTTTAATTGAACCAGGAACATTAATACTATTTCATAGAGAATTTATCCGAGTATTTATTACACACGGAAAATAAGTTTTAGTTTACGTACGTCTTATGAAACTAGTTAACAATATATTTTATTATAATGGTCATACATTCATCTCGAACACTCAACGATATGACTGAGTGACGGTAGATGCATTTTATCAACATCATTCCTAGAATTCATAAGTCTAATAATATACAGGGTGTTCTAATTAACGTCGGAAGGCAGTCATTCAACGGTAGTGCCGGATATTCAAATAGTATATTTGCAATGAATATAATGATAGCTATTAAGACTCGAGCATGAGAATTACGACCCGAGTTCTAATGAATGTGAGTGTCTTAATAACAATTAAATGTGAGTTGCATAAACTATTTTTTTCTTCAAACGTCAGTATATCCGTCATTACTCGACTGTGTAGGCGGCAGTGAAGTTTCGTTTTTCCTCCGCCGGAGCTTTACTTTTCACTTTTCCGCCGGCGCGGCGGAGGTAAAAGTGTTGCCATAGCAACATAGATACAATACAAACAAACTTCAAAATAAGCGTCAACAATTCAAGAGTTATTAAACTAAAATTTGTATTTATCACTCAATTTATGACTGCATTTCTAAAAATCACTAATTTAGGAACAAATTGGTTATTATTTAATCGAACTTACTCAATAACTGCTTATCAATACGGAATTAAAACGCAATCGAAGACGCAATTTTAAAAATATAATTATTGTTGACAGTGTCCACTGACAGCTTTATGTTACATTACTATAGCAACAACCTGAGCCTATTCACCGACACCGCACCGGTCTAAGCCGCCTTGCGAACACACTTACCTTTAATAATAATTAGATATTATTACTATTAAAAAGAGACGTTTTTGCATTAATTTGTCGACATTTGAAGAAGAAACATCATATTTTATTTGGAGGAAAAGTTACTTTTCATGGCTTGCTCTCTATTACCAGCCTCACTCCGTTCGGCTGTTAAACACGAGCGCGCCATGAAAAGTATTACTTTTCCTCCATATAAAATAATATACTATTTCTACGACCAGTCGTAGTAATCAATAATCATTACTTTAGGTTTTAAAATTTACTAAGAAATTAGTAACTATGAACTGTCAACATTGATAAATTTAAAGTGTTATGGTCATGACAATCTTCGATATTGACCGAATGTTAGTGTGATGTTGTCTTTTGATTGGTTACAAAGTCGTATCCTAATGAAAAATCTGTATCTTAATAAATCTCATTAAAGTACGGGTAGTAAATGTCTAATAAATCAATTAAAGTATAGGAGTAGAAAAATAACTATTGTCGTATTTTATGTGCCTCACAAAAGTTCCAAAGTGATTCGTTTTCTTAATATTTCTAATAACGCCCTTGAATTTTAACATTAAGGGTCCTAAAAATTATATCGAATTTAGGTTCGCCTTTGGATGAAAGAAAACCGTTTTCTTTGGGCACTGAAGCTGAAGAACTGCATAGGAAACAGCTTGCAATTGAACAAGAGGTAAGCCCTAATATGCTAACTAACCTATAAGAATAATCATTATAAATAATTAATCTCTCTGACAACCTTTATTAAATCTATCTGGTGATTTGATTTTGTTAGTATCAAAAATAAGCTATCTTAAGGACCCGTGACAATAGAATATATTTGAAAATGTTAAACATTAATCTAAACCCCAGATAACCCAAAACAGATGCGTAAGCGGCTATTTAAATGCGTGCAACAAACTTCACAGCGAATGACTCATGGTCGTAGATGGCTTGAATAGGCTTTGGCTATCTACAGTTTAGTGCGGGCCCGTATGGAAAAAGCGTTCTAAGTCGCAACACAACCACAAGCGGATTAATACGGAGTCATATTCAATCTTATTTTTTTAAATTAAATTATAAATTAGTTTAAAGGTGTTAGTGATATGCCTGGTTATACGTGCCTGTATGCCTGTTGTTCAAACAGAAGCACTGGCGATAAATCTTTTTTTAGGTGCCCTAAAGACCGAGAAAGGTATGTCTTGTGATTTTTACATGTCAAAGCAAGTTGTTTATATATTTTTCTCCAAATGACATTAAAAGCGGCTTCTTAATGACACTTGACTGGCTTAAAAGGTGTATTTTTACTGCCTAATCAGAAAAAGTGGACTTTTTCTGCCTAGGCAGAAAAAGTTCATTGCTATGCAACGTTCCAGGTAATAATTTAAATCAAACTTATAATTAAAATTGACAATGATAGTAGGCAAACACAAATTGATGGAATTTTAATTAAAAAAAATTACACAAAACTGCTTTTATTAAATTACAACTACAAACTACAACAGGAAAATTTTACTTATTAGAAATATTAATGGTGAATTGTGAGCAATTATTTAATACAATTGAACTCTCACCACTTCCCTCCTTTTTCGTAAAATTAACAATATTATTGTCCACACTACTTGATGCTCCGAAAACCCCTGAAAATATTTTATTACCGATGTTCGGCTTATTGGCCAGCGAGTCCTCGATATAGCCCTCCGCGACCGCGGAAGACTTCCATCCTCTATGTTGCTGTTTCCTCCAGAATGTACCAGCAACGTTGCCGAAGTTCTGCGAAAGCAGTGCCCAATATATTCTTTTGCATGGGCTAGTGCCAAAAAAGTAGCTGGCATTTTACTGAACTTGTGAATGCCAATTAATTGTTGGTGTGCTTTACCGTTTGCATACTTATAAAAAAACGTCCATTATTCAAATTCGAGGGTCTGGAGGCTGCATATTTTCTGTAAACACTTAAATATCCCGTTACTACAAAAGATCTTGATCTTTTGGTCTTAGTATTTGGTAGCATAATTAGCAATTTATCCCCCATATCGTTTATATCATCCGTTTTCATATGCAAAAGTTCATCACATCTACAAGCCCCTGCGACTGCAACAATAAGTACAACTTAAAATATAAATTGAAAAATAATTCTTTAATCCATAATAGATCATTTTCAGTATATTCCTACCTTCGTGCTCAAATACAGTTCATCTGGGGCTTCTGATAAAAAAATTTCGATTTCTTCTTTTTGAAAACTTGGGATTTTTTTGCAAGGAAACCATCTGACTGCCGTTTCAAAAAAGCTCGTAACTTCAGATATTTTGCCAAATCAATGTTATTTTTTATGTTCAGGGTAGCTTTCAAGATCGAATAGGTAGACCATAATACTCGACGATACTCCGACAGTATCATTTCATTCCTTCGCATATTTCACTTTTCGAATGGCCCTCCGCTCGCTACCGCTCGCTACGGGAGCTCAAGAAAAGGAAACTAACCAGGTGCTAACCCAAGACATACCCAAAAACAAGAAAAAAACAGTTTAGAAATATAACCTTAAAAAAAAAATTTAAAACACCGATGGGGTTTGAACTCGAGTCGCCGAAGTGAAGGCTAATCATGCAAACCCCTAGACCACCAGGGCACACACAAACGATTGGTTGCATCACTAAGACATGACGCGCAGGTGCGCGCGCACGCATGGAATGAAATGATACTGTCACAGCATCCGCGAGTGACCATAATGTTGAAGGTTTCATTTTCTTTGAAAGATCGGAAAAATAGGCAATCAGCACATTTTCAGAAAAAGATCCTACATCTTTTTTCTGTCTATATTCCATGATTCTGCTGTATGTGAGTTCATATACAGTTCTTGACATCCGGTAATAAATTCAATTCCACATCTCGCGCCAGGTCTCTTATCTCAGGTGGTGTTAATGGTAATAACTCATCTTCACTTTCAATTAGGTCCATTTCGAACAGTTACTTGACAATTTTTTAAAATTGACAGTGACATTAAAGTAAACAAACAATTTAACAAACATCATCAGCGGTGAACATAGTAACGAACTACCTTTGTTAACATAATTTAATTATTTGAATATTAATAATGAAACGCAATTAATAAATTTAAAAAAGACGATTTTCGTGGAACTGGAACAAATTTGAAGACAAAATTATATGTTTCACACGGCAGAAAAGTAGATTTAATGCCTTGGCTGGTTTCCTGAAAAACCAGCCGCGGCATTAAATCTTGTGCTTTTCTGCTTAGTATAACAAATAACTATTTTGTGCCCTGAAAATAGACAAAAAAACACTAACTGTTCTTGAAAACTGGACATTTCAAACATCGTGTGAAAAGTATGCTTTACACACGGCGTGTTATTCGGGTATTTAGATTAAAGGGCTTCGTCTCCGTTTTAGAGCTTCGCCCTCAGAGGCCCCATTCCCAGATCTCTAAAAAAGGGGGTCCCATTTAGGGCTTCCCCCCCCCCCCCCCCCCAGGAGCCCCATTTTACATAACTGTAGAAAATGGGACTCTCATATCAGAGGCCCTCTTTTAAGGCTTGGGGCCTAATTTTAGGGCTTTACCCCCGGAGGCTTCATTCCTAAATCTGTAAAAATTGGGACTCCCGTACTATAGGCCCCATTCTAGGGTTTCTCCCCCTGGGGCCTCATATTAAGGTTTCGCCCTTTTCCAAATGTGTCAAATATGAGGCTCCCACACCGGGGGCCCCATTCAAAAGCTTAGCCCCCCGAGGGCCCCTTTTTAAAATCTGTGAAAAATGGACCCCGTACCATTTCAGGGCTATGGACCTCAAGGAGTCCCAATTTAAGGCTTCACCCCCTTATGCTCCCCTTTCCGAATATGTAAAAAATGGGTCCCCCCCGAGGGAAGGCATAAGAGGAGACCGCGCGCCGGTGAATGGCGCCTTTTTCCAAAGATATGAAAAGAATAACTCCAAAAATTAAGGGCGAAACCTTAAAAGGGCGCCTCGGGTATTGGCGTTGTCCTAGCCCTGGCATCTCAATACCTACTCATTAACTAGTTACACAAATTGCTGTAGAAGTATTTGTATGGTCTTTGTAAACTATAAATTTTAATTTAAAGACAAGATGCTTGATGTATTATATTATAATAAATATTATATAATATCAATAATATTTGCAGTCGTAGGAAAAGTATAGTATGCAACACTTGTTGCACAATATACTATTCTACCACACTCTCAGTGGGGCACCCTGTATGTAGCAGTCGTATAAAAAGTATAGTGTACTACACGTGCTGAAAATAAGACTTTTCACACGAATGAGAGAGTTGCACAATATACCATAATGATACTCACATATATATAAATAAAACTGGTTATTGGTGCTGCCAGTCTTTTACTAATTGCCAGCCGCAGGTTTAAAACTACTTTGTGCGGGCAATTCAACTCCGCGGATAAACGCGTCATAAAACGAGATTCGATATTTCATGCGCTTTCGGATCTGTAGTTGGGTTATCTGGGTCTAAACCATGTGGCGCGTTTACAATAGTAAAGTGGGGTTGAGCTAACAAAATTTCTATAGAGCATCAGTACCAATCGAGAAGGAAAAATGGTACTTCCCAAGGGTTAAAGCTAATGATTTGTACAATATATTGTCTTTGATATTACTCAGTGTAATGAATGATTTTAGATCAAATTATTAAAGGAGCAGCAGCAGAAAGAGGCAGCATCGCCCATTTACATTAGGGAAATACCCAACAAACCTCCACCTCCCTACACGCCTCCGTCGAAGACCAAAGTTCCGAAAACGACATCTGTCGTTCCCGGAACCAAGGAAGAAATCGAACAAATCACCGAGTATTCCGCCAAGATAATTCATAAGGCGTACTTGTCGAATAACCTGGATAACATTACTATTTCCGATAATACTCTGAATCTGATTGCCAAAAAGATTGATAAAGGGTAAGTTATATTTTTATTTAATTATTTTACTATTACTACTTCAAGCCTTATTATCCATCGCATGATTCCAAGAACGTTTACTAGCTGCTCTGAGGCTCTCCTAGAAAGGGATCTTGGTTAGCATATACTTAACATTATATATAATTTACCTTTAATTTTGCCAGCAAAACTATTGCAATTTCAGGCTTCTTGTTTATTCATATCAGAGCCTTGACTTTGGCAAGTCCCCTTTATACCGCCCGCCAGTGTTCGGACTTTGTCGACATTAAGAAGAGGAAGCAAACAGCGGAATCTTGAAGCTACGGTTGGTCCACAGGTTGCTGAAAAGAAGCTCTTGTCATCATCAGTGTGTATTGTCATCAAAGTTAAAATTCACAGATCTGGTGTCCGACCGGCCAGGTTATTGTTTACAAATCGAATATTGTTTTTTTTTTATTTATGTGCCTAAGTCATAAAATGTAAATTTCTCGAAATATGCACTAATCCTTACTGTTTAAATTTTATCACAGATGAAATATTCTTAAAAGCAATCAATAACGTCCGAGTACTTAGATAACATTTCAAGTCTTATAAACAAAAACAAAGTAAGTTGCTAATATATCACAAAATATCACAATTTGACACTATTCCAACACCAAATACATAGAACGCCGGGAACCATTAAAGAAGTCGAAAATGTTCAATATATTAACCCTAATTTGGTAAGAAAAAAACGTTTATGAACAATGTTAGCAGGCTTGGTACTTCTAGAAGAAACTTTTATACTGATTGAACTAAACGTGGGACATCAACGTGAGAATTAACTATCTTGTAAAAAAGTTTAAGACCTTTCTAATCCGCTCTCTTTTGGAGTTGATCCAGAACAAATCGATGATGTGGCATTTCATAGTGGTAATTCTAGTTATCTGAAGGTTATTAGCTATAAAACAAAATATCGTGGACATGTTCACTTCTGTTTCTGTGGCTTAAATAAGACCGATGAGACATACTTAATCCGTAGCCTAACCGGCTGTAATATAACATTGGGATAGCTGGAATTACTGGCGAACCGCTTCACAAATCTAATCATCTTAGGAACTTTGGACACTTTTTCAAAATCATGAGGAATAATGAATCCAACACTTGAATCTCTGAGTGGAATTTAGCTTGTATTCAAAATTGATAGTAGTTCAGGCTCGTATCATTAAGTGAATGAGACCTTATAAAGTCATCTCAATCGAATTGTCTCAAGTAGTAATATTCGTCTGCATGAGGATGCATTTTCACTAGTAAAATTCCCAGCACCGATTCTACGTCCAGATATAGTTAGACCTACTACAATATAATATCCTTAACAAACTCCATGAGAAAAATATGTTTTGATATTTATATTTTATTATTTAAAACTATTACAACTGATTATTGTTTAGGTCCTACAAGTACGTATTCGATATCTGCAAGGAAGTAGCCAAAGAGCACTACAGCCAGTTCGTTGAAGAAGCGGGGCCTTCGTGGTTACAACTTGACAAAAAGCCGGTGTTAGCTTCGATAAAACCTCTGGACGTGAACGGCCTAAAGAAGCTCATGGGCAAGAAACTTTTCGAGCTGTTCGGCTTCGAGAAACGAGAGGCAATACGGGAGAACGCCATCATGAAATGGTCCAGAAAGAAACGGGATCATGTGGATGAAGTGTTAGTTCAGGTGCGTATCATTAATAATATATCAACGGATCAACCTTATCCTAATTTAAAAAGATAGTCTTAATTAAAATTGAGATAAACCACATAATGGTAATAATTCGTTATATTAATATTTCAATTTAAATTACTTAAACTTAAAGTCCGTGGCATGGTTCTAGAGCTAGGATGCCTGAGGAGGCAGAGGAGAAAATTCGCTATTGCGGCGTTGTCATTATTAACAATATTAATATATAAAAATTCCAATAAAATCTCCTTTCACTCTGAAATAATATGGAGAATAATATTCTTTACATCCAATAATAATCTAACAATAACCTAAAAATATAATGATAACATAATTAACATTTTTTTAGCATCAAATATTAACATTTTATCCATTTAATAAATCATATATAATTAAAAATC
>JAEQML010083761.1:0-10362 GCA_016904865.1 Pissodes strobi | reverse complement strand
AGCGAGCGGAGGGCCATGCATGTAGTGTTCAAATATTTGGAGAAACGTAACGGGGGGTATTCTAGCTAACATTTATATTACAGTCACACTATAAAAAGCGGTTTGCTGGACGCTCGATACAAAAATGTAACCCGGGCCGTATCACAAACACAGCATCCAATCACGAGTGGAAATCTGAACTACGAGACCACAGAATAATAAGACAATCAGAATAAGAACAGAAAGAGAGGTCCGATTCCGGTCGCAATGACCTCGACCGCCTGTGCCATGGATTTGTGCCAATACGTTCTTCCAAAGCATCGCTCCCTCTCATTACCTTTTCTGATTGTTTCTTATTCTGACGAGACCACTTGAGAGCAATTCGTTGGACCATAAAGATATGGTGTGTCAACAATGCAATGCACGCGCATTGCCAAAATTTCCAGTTACACCTATTAAAATCACAAAAAAAATGAGCGAGTCTGCTAGTACTCGAGACACTGATGTGTAAACATATCCCATATCGTGCACAAATATTTGAGCAGCCTTCGTAAAATCACTGCGCATGGTTATTGGCACAGCCGTAGCCGTTTACACATTTCCGTCCTATTAAGATTTTTACACAACCAAAATATTATATTATGAACACTTACGTGCTAGAGCAATACTTCCTACAAGGTATTGGCTAGAGGTGTCTGGTACGATTAAACTATGATCACATACCAAACAGTAGCGGCTAGGTCGCGCAGGTCTAAAATCGTTCCCGACGGCGATTGTATCAGAAGTACTATAATATTTCACTTCATGCGTGGCCCTCCGCTCGCTACGGGGGCGCAACCAACAAAAAACTAACCAAAACTAGCTAAAGGCATGCCCAAAATATTACGCATCGAAAATTTAGTAGGAGCCCTAGACGCTTGACAGATGACGTAGACAGACGAAGATAAAAGGTGGATTGGATAACCCAATGAACTTGGGGGTATCCCCATATACGTAAATTATTATACATATATGGGTAATACCCATACCCATACCAAAGAGTATAATATAATGTAAAGAGAGGACAGTAAGACAGAGCTAGGGATGCACAAAATTTCAAAAACATCGATATATCGAATATCGATGTATCGAATACTAAAACATCGATGTGTAAAAAATATCGCTTCCTAACCATCGATACATCGAAAATATCGGTCAAATTTTATCGATGTATCGTAAAATATAAATAACTATTATTTAAGCTTATCTACATTCTACATAATATCATAATTATCATTTATCATATACATATATCTTGTAGATATTTAAGCCAACTTGACTTGACAAATTACTCGTATTGCCCAATGTTTGAATTTTCGTGCCACATAAATTGCATTTTGCCAATGTTTTGTCGTTTTGTCAAGTTTTGTGAAATACTTTCACAAAGCGCTTGGAGCCATATCAATCACTAAACACCGAAATTACTAAAACAAGCCAAATTTTTAAGAACAATAAGGACACAGAACAGGATAACATAAAAGGAACAGGCTAATTAAACGATAAAAAGTATATAAAACTAAAATAAAAATAGTATTATGAGGATGAGGAATCACCGGATAAAAGAATCAGCGAATACAGTTGCGACTTCTTGGATGTTTTACCTCAACTAAGCTGACATGGTTTTTTTAAGTTGTGAATGGTGTGAACTATTCACGAAAACCATTTGTCAAGAAAAGGCAGATGGATCTGAAAGCTGTTTGTTTTACAACGGCGCTCTTAGAACGTTTCTTTTAATTAATAAACTAATAAATTTGTCAATATAGCTAATTTTAATTAAAAACACTGCAAATCATAGTTTAACGTAAAAAAAAAATGAATAACAGAACAAGTTTGAAAAAAACTAGAGGAAAACAAAACGTCGTTTTATTAGGATCCAATAGATGGCGATACTGGTAGTGGTTCTTGGATACTGTGTCTTAGAGCCACTGTATTTTTGCTCTTATATATATTAATCTATGACTGTATTCTTGGAAAATGACGAGAGCACAGTTTTCGATCTCTCGTTCGTGTTTGTGAATGTGACGTCATAGTCATAGATGAAAAGAAGGCGAAACGTAAACTGAGTAATTACGCCATTGCGCGTAACTATCGCGCTGTGATGTATCCATCGATATATCGACGATATATCGTATATTGTTATCACATATATCGATGTACGATAATATCGACTCAAAATCCATCGATGCCAAAATATCGATATTTAAGTGTCGATATATCGATATTTTCGATGTATCGGAATATATCGTGCATCCCTACAGAGATGGTTGAAGTTGCTTATGGTTCACACACTTTGGCTTTCCATAATTTTGGAGACCTTAGTAGTGAATTGAACTCGCATCTGGTAAATAATGTCCGCTAAAGCCACGAACTTTCTTTTTCGTAAAATACAATGTGACGGACGTGAATTTCACTGATTGATGTCTATTAATTTGGCTAAAAATGCCGGCATAATTAAGGATCCCAAACTTGGAATCCTTGCCGAAGCCTAAAAGGTTAATCCACTGGCGACGCAAGGTTAACCAAAAAATGGGAGTCCGTCGTTATGTCGTGCTTTCTTGATTTTCACTTGCATACTTGGTATTGCAGACACGGAAGGGCTCTTTCTATGTGCGTTTTCCACGTAATATCAAGTTACGTAGATGGAATCTGTTCGTCAAGTCTGTGGTAAAATACTGGAATCTGCTGATTGTGGGATACCACTAGCGACCATTTTCGTCGGTAGTATCCATATAGGACTTGACCAGGGGCTAGTTCTATTTCTAATAATTCCATCATCTAGCATCTTCGTAATTTGTTTCTTAACCTCTTGTTTGTGTATTTCAGGAATTGTATATGACTTTTTATAGAGTGGTTCATCATCAATAGTAATTATTTGGTGGGAAGTTTTGGTGGTAGCTGAGAGAGGTTCCTTTGGATTCTGGAATACCGAAATAAATTGCGTACAAAGTTTCAGCAACTTATCTTTTTCCTCTTCTTGCAAATGGTTTATTCTTAGTACAAGTTCAATTTCATTTCTATATATAGATTAGATCTCGGTCTCCCCTATATCATTATACCTACCATGCAATATTATGAATTTGAAACAATGATATGGGTATGCATAAGGAGGGATAGAAGTAAGGAGAGCAATCGACAATGGCCGAAATTCGGATTTCTGGTCAAACTTTTGAAATAGTTCACAAGTTTGTCATAGTTGGCGCTGCTATCCCATGCGATAGGTTTTTAACACGGTGTCTTATGGAGAATATGTGATTATTTCGCGTTTTCTTAAAGTATCGCAAAGTTTGCCCGCTCCCCCATGGCATATTGTTAGACGTGATAATTTGGCAACACCTAGACGACTGGTTCACTCGCTCGCGAGAGCCGGTGAACATTTTTGGCCCCGCGTAAAAAGCATTGGAAGAGGTATCTGTTGCGTAGCTATATATAAATATGTGGTGTAACACATCACATGACGTCACGTAGCTGCATTTCCAAACGTATTAGAAAATATGTAAATTCTGGCAGCACCGTAAGATCATTGTCTAATATACATAAGAAAGAAATATTTATTTACCAGAATTAAGTTACGACATTCCAATCAGGCCCTCGTACCGTCTAATAAAAAAATAACACATACAAAGTATGTCCCTTTACACTACGCTCGATACATTCACATTACTCATATGGGAAACATATACATACCACGTAGTATATGCACATACGTGCAAGACGCAAGAGATATTGCCCGAAGGCATGCGCAGTTGAGACCCAGCTGAGCCAAAGTCGCAAGTCTCTTGCACTTGCAGCTTATCGCTTCTGCTCGATATATCTGCAAGTGCAAGTGCAAGTCTCGACTCCCCTGCGAGTTGCGCAGATGCCTGTGTCTATACGATTTGTTCTTAATTTCATTTGTCCCAGGAAAATTACTGCGATGCTCAATTTCTCGCATAATTGAGAAACTGTACGCGGTGTGATAGAAACTCGTCTCTGGCTGAAGCGAGTGGATACCAGAATATGTGGAAATTTGAATGGGAAACCAGTCTCAGGCTTTAGCGAGTGGAACCAGTCCAGCCAAAACGCGTGGATTTTTAACCCTCTTTCGTTCTTGCTCCAGGCTTTTTATATGAAAAAGACCCTATTTGATGTGTGACGGCGACAAGAGACTATTAAAATTTCGATCATATACATTAAAAAAATGTAATAAAAAGCGACGTAAATAAGAGTGCCTCATAAAGTCCCGATTCCCAGTGCCCGGCTTGACTCTTTTTATCTGCTTCTCGAAAGTTTACATGAAAAGTGCGTTTTTAAACATTTTTTATAATACGGAGTGTATTCAAATTTTGTAAAACTGACCAATCGTGCTGCCAATATTAGATCGATGTTTGTGGGTTATCAGATGAGTAGTGGAAAAAATTTCAGCCTTAACTAAATAATAAAAATATGCAGTTTTTTTACACGTGAGGGACGTTCTATCATCCTGTTACGGCTGGAATCAGGGCTAATCCTCACGGATGACACTTACTTATGCCCCTTCAAGATCCACTCAAAAAATAGGCCTTAACTAAATCATCTCTGAAAAATGTCACTGGGTCTCCTAAATACACAATCATCAACATACCTTTAGAAAAAAGGAGGTTTAAAGTCTAATTGTTTTATTACTGTGTTCTCTAGTTTCTCTAAAACCATTTGTGCTATAACCCTTGAGATAGAGAGCCCATTGCACGGCCAGGATCCAGAGATACGAATACTGTCGCACGGTTTTCGATTTAAAAAAGTCATCGTATAAAAAGAACTGAGCGAGTCTGCTAGTACTCGAGACACTGATGTGTAAACATATGTTCTATATCGACATCATGGACATGAAAATCTAATACCGCCGTAGCGGCTAGCCTTTTTAAAAGCGCCAGTGGCGGCTCGTGTAGGCAAGAATAGGTGAAGCGCAATTAGGCAGATATCGCCGCAGGCAAGACTGCGTCGCAGGCGAAAATTTTTTGGGGCCACGCCCAAAAGTCCTGCGGTGACGATACCTGCAAGAAATAATAAACCATGAGCGCCGCCACCAATTTATAATAATAACAAAAAGATAATAGAATTACTAACTTACCCACACTCTCGCCTACAGTTATTTTGACTGCTCCCATCTACTTTTTAAATATAAAATCTATTCTTCGATTTTGTAGTGAGGCTTTTCTTTAACTTCGCAAATGATAATGCACAGTGAATATGGTCCGAGAACCTTCATGCCTACTACAACCTCTTGTCACATTCCCAAAATTGTTAAATCCGTCTTTATTGCATACGCTCGATTTTCCACCTACACTTAAACAGGGCATACAAAATAGTTTCCTTAAATAAACACTTCCAGACATCCACACAACCAATTATAATCAGAATACTCAGATCAGATTTCGAAACCTACGAACGAAAATTCTCTCTCTTGATTTTACTTGTTTTTCTATTTGAAGGAAAGACTTAGGTCCTTCCGTATTTAAAAAGTCTCTTTTATCATCGTTTTTCCACCTGGAAAATGGTGTTCCTAACAAGATGCAGATCGGGTCATACAATGGAAACATTTCGTAAAACAATGCGCGACAACGACGTGTGATGCAAATTTGCTTCCGAACGACTGTGAACTGAATTTAATATTATTTTTAAACATAAGGACCTGTCGGAGTCGCATTGTCGGGCTGCTTCCGTTCTATAAATAGCTCACGTATCTAGCATGTCTGCTTCGTCCGTTGCCATAGCAACCATCGTAAATAAATCTGTATATTGCCGGGCAATTATTGATCTTGCTGTTTGCGATTCACACGTGTTTCGTGACTGTATTGAGTGTCGAAAACCGCCCGCACCGGCCGATCTTATGACAAGTTATTCAGCGCGCTACGTTTTATAGTTAATTATCTTTTATGAGTATTATCACACTAATTTTGATTAGAAATTTATATTATGAAAAATGTTATTTTTAAGTAATGCAATTTTAGAAATTGCACTAATTTTGATTAGAAATTTAGATTATAAAAATTTTATTTAATTAAAAATATTTTTATTTTAAAGTTATGAAATTTTAGAAATTGTAGGTGAAGCGGCGCTTCACCTGCGTCCAATGACGAGCCGCCACTGAAAAGCGCCACTGCAATCGCGGCCGTCCTAGATTAGCTTGCTCCTCAATGCGCATGGGTTATGATCTCACATCGGTTTACACATTTCCGTCCCCACATTTTTGTCCCATTTACCGAGATTTACTCTCATATATAAAGTAAAGAGATTTCTTGGCATGTCCGCTGAAGAGGAGTAGAAAGGGACAGATGGAAGTAACCCGGCGACACGTGTGTCTACTTCTTGGTTTCGTCAGGCAATGTGATTGCATATGCATGCATGCAACTTCAAGCCTTATTTGGCAAAAGTACACACATACACACACAAACACAAAACGGGTGTACCCTGGAAAAGGAGAAAAGAAAACAGAAGTCACACACAGGAGCCAGTGAGCTCAATTTGTGACTTCGCTAGGTGACCGCCTGATTAGGTAGCATCAACCTAGCGTCGCGACGGAGCAAACTATATGCACCTGCCGTGAAGATCCGTATGCCAATGGATTTTAACAAAAAAAAGGGAGGATTCGTTGCGCATAGATACATAAAGTATAATTATACGCACCACGGGCGTTACTAGACTATAATGTCCATCAGGCCGAAAGCTATCCCTCGGGCCGAAGGCCCTCGATCTACTTCGGCCTTCAGGGCATTATAATCCACGTAACGCCCTTGGTACATAAATAGCTATAATGCATTGTGATTTTATGTTGATACTGTCAACAATATTAGTTTACATAACATCGACAACCGACAACGCATGACAGTAAGTAAGCAGTTTGAAAGCACTTTATGCTGTTTTTATATTAAGTAAACTCATAAACTTATAAGAAATGCCGAGGCATAACGCTTTTACAAATGCTGAATTGCGAGACATGATTTGCGTTTATGCTCAAGCCAATTACAGTGGCCGTGCCGCAGCCAGGCGATATTTGGAAATGTACCCGAATCGCAGGCAACCAGACCATAATCCTTTTTAAAGTCTTTTTAGATGATTAGGTGAAACGGGTGAATTTCGTCCACGGCAAAGAGTTGGTGGTCCAAAAATTATAAGTTAGCAACCCGCACACCGTGAATTCCTTAACGCTTTCGACAATGTTGACCAAGCCTCGGAACCCACCTCCAGTGATGAGACTGCACTTGGAGGAAGATCGGAGCAGGTCAGAGTGAAGCGAGTGGCGCTCCCCTGCGAAAGGGCACCACAAGAAACGTCCGACCACAAAATGACCAAACACCTGAAGAAGTCCAAACAGGCGACAAGCGCCGAAAGTGGACAAAGCAACAGTGCCGTAAGCTGTTCATTTGCTACTACGCAGCAGATCCATCAAAAAGAGGTTATCAAAAGCGAATGTATAACATCTGGATGACAAAATACTCAGAATCCGAAGTTACTGAACGCAGATTTGCGGGACAATTCCAAAACCTCAAAAAAAACAACATGTTTTCAGAGTTGGAATTAGAAGAATTAAAACGCACCGCTCTAAATAACAGAGAAGAAGCAATTGAAAACGTTGCTTATACAAACGTGGCGGAAGCTGCCACACAAGAAATCGCTACACAAATAGTCATACAAACAGCCACACAAGCAGTTACACGATTAGCTACACAAACAGCCACACAAGCACAATTAGAGCTCACAAACCGGCAAATCGAGATCCATGACAAGGTTCAGGCACTGATGAAAGAAAACTCAGAAAGATTTAAACGTCCACCCCAGAGAAAAACGGGTCAGAAAGATCTAAACGATATCTTGAAAGAAGCAAACGTGGTTGCCGAAGCAATTACCACGACATCTATATCAGAAACAAACAAGCTAATGTATTGTGTCGCTGCCGTTGTCACTTCAAAACTGGGATACACATCGAGAGCTGCCCCCAAAAGAGGAGAAGCGGAACCAAAATGGAAAACTCGGCTACAGAAAAAACTTATGAAGCTGAGGTCGGATCTTAGCAACGCCAAAAAATGGCTAGATAGAAAACTGTACAACAAAAAGATTCGTCAAGACCTAATACGAAAATACAAGCTGGACACAAAAGACTTGCCCACTGTAGTGGAAGAACTAAAACAAAGGGTTACTGCTACTGCCAGCAAAATAAAACGGTACGAGTCTCGGATTATCCAATATAGAGAAAACCAACTCTTCAAACTTAATCAAAGTCGCTGTTATACAAACCTGAAAGGTAACAAAAATAACACGCACACCCTCCCCTCAAAGCCGGACATAAATAACTTTTGGAAGGCTATATGGGAAGTTGAAAAACGCCATAATGACAAAGCCACTTGGATCAGGGAGGTGGAAAAAGCTGTCAAAGCCAACCCAATGAAGGACATTGTCATTACAACAGAAATGGTATACACTCAGAGCAAAAGGATCAAAATTTGGAGCGCCCCAGGCCCAGACCAACTACATGGGTTCTGGTTAAAACGCCTTAAAAGCCTTCATGCCAGGCTGGCTGAGCAACTTAACCAGGCCATGGATGACCCAACAAACGAAAAATGGCTGACAGTTGGAAAAACTAGCCTACTTATGAAATACCAAGAAAAGGGAAACGCGGCAAGCAACTATAGGCCAATCACATGTCTACCAACAACTTTTAAGCTGCTAACGGGTATATTGTCAGAATTTATCTATAAACATCTAACCGCGAACCAGCTTTATACGAACAAAAAGGCAATCACAAAAAATCTCGCGGATTGATAAGATGGTAATGAAAAACTGCAGAAAGAGGCAGATTGGGCTACATATGGGTTGGGTTGACTATAAGAAAGCCTTCGACTCATTGGCACATAGCTGGATAGAGAAATGCCTAGAAATATACAAAATTAGTAACAACATCAAAAGGTTTATAGTGAGAAGCATGAAGGAATGGCGAACAACTCTTTTCATCTTAGGTGAAAACTTGGCGAAGTGCAAATACGGAGGCGACTCTCTCTCACCACTTCTGTTTACTATAGCGCTAATCCCACTAACAAGCATCCTAAACAAAAATGGGATATAACATCAGCCGAAGAGCAGGCAGAATTAGCCACATACATGGACGACCTGAAGCTATTTGGAAAGAACAGAAAAGAAATCGAAGCTCTAATAAACACCACCAGAATATTTAGCTAAGACATATCCATGGAGTTCGCCCTTGAAAAATGCGCCACCCTCGCTATACACAGGGGGAAAATCATGGACGCAGAAGGACTAGAGTTTGAAAACGGCAGCATAATTAAATGTCTTCTCAAGAATGATAGTTATAAATATCTTGGCATGCTGGAAGGGGCGGACCTCTTACACGAAGAAATGAAAAAGAAAACCGAGAAGGAATACTACAAGATAGTTCGAAAAATAATGCAATCAAAGCTCCACAGTGGAAATGTTGTAAAGGCCATCAACACCTGGGCAGTTCCGGTAGTCAGGTACACAGCGGGAATTATCGACTGGACACCGAAGGAACTCGAAGGTATGGACCAGAAAACCCGAAAGATCATGACAATGAACAGTGGACTGCACCCGAAAAGTGATGTGGACAGACTCTACCTGTCTAGACGCATTGGGGGCAGAGGGATTATCCAAGTCCAACAGACGGTGGAAGAGAAAGTGCGAAGTCTTGCGGAGTATTGCCTGAAAAGCAAAGAGAAGCTGCTTCAACAAGTGATAGAGGAAAAGTTGTTGACGGCGACAGAGACAAAAAAACATTACAAAGATAAGACCATAGCCGAAAGAAAAGAAAGATGGAAGAACAAAGCCCTGCACGGAAAATTTCTACAAACAATCGAACAAGTGGCTGACAGCAAAAAAACGTGGCAGTGGGTAACAATGGGGTCAACAAGAGTGGATGTAGAGGCAACCATATTCGCAGCACAAGAACAGGCCTTTACAACCAACGCCATCAGTTCTAGGATACATGGTACAAAGGAAAACGCAAAGTGTCGCCTGTGTAATGACAAGGATGAGACAATTGACCATCTTACGACCGGATGCGCAAAGATAGCACAAACGGAGTACAAACTAAGATATGACAACGTCGCAAAAATGATTCATTGGAGCCTTTGTAAGAACGTAAATATCAACAGACAGAAAAACTGGTATAAGCACAGCCCAACAAAAGTATCAGAAAATGAAAATGGAAAAATACTATGGGACTTCAGGATACAGACTGAAGGAAGGGTTGAATATAATACCCCAGATATTGTGCTAATCGAGAAAAATCATATTCAAATAATAGATATTGCGATCCCGGGAGATGCTAGAATAGCAAAGAAAGAGACGGAGAAGATC
>JAEQML010083760.1:0-10362 GCA_016904865.1 Pissodes strobi | reverse complement strand
GCGAGTAGAATAATTGCAATTATTGTAAAAGAAATAATAAAAGTAGACCGTGGTAAAGGAGCGCGTTCTACGCGACCGGATGTGAACAAATATAATGTTATGTGCAAGCGATCAGCTCCGACAGCAACCAACCAGTAGCAATTATTTTTTGCGAACGGGTAGATATCAAGTCCGGCATTCTCATCCTAGTTACTCAACATGATCATTAAGCCTGCCGTAGCGTTTTTAGATTCCATACCATGACAATGAGAAAATTGCAAACAAGATGCGGTGTTGCCGCGTGGATTTTCGCAATGTCTTTGAACTAAAGGTTAATCTAGACCTGCGTTTTTTTTTACGTTAAGGCCGATATCCATTAACGGGCGCTCATCCCAGGTGATGGGGTCGCAGGATGCAAATATTTTATAGAGCTTTATTTTTTCCAGAGGGAGAATATGACTATATTTTTATACATCATGATACGATATGAGCCTCTAATGGCCGAACTTGAAAAGTAGTGGATAGCTTTCGAACCACCTCCATTTAAATCCAAAACTATGTGGAATACTTTTAATAAAGAAACCACCAAAATATTAATACAATGCATCAAATAATCTTGAGTCTTCCACGAGAAGCATCTGTAGATCTCAATATATCCTGTTGAAACAAAATTGATTTTTTTTCGGCAAAAATTGAGAATTCTGTATTGCCTTCTATTTAATTTTTTTTTAATCCAACAGATAATGGATCTTCCCAATAAATATTCACCAGGTCTTCTATAATTTGTAGTTCCATAACTGACATAATCAATAATTATTTTTTAAATGAAAAACAGTTTGGTTTTAGGTCAACTAAACCAACCGAACTAACAATATCTCATGCACTGACCTTTACCTATGATAGTATTAAAAACAGAATAATGATGCAGGGTTTTACTTTGATCTTTCTAAGGCCTTCGATATTCTATATTACAATCTCCTATTGGATAAATTGTTTGGTTATGAAATGCGCAGTGCTTCTCATGGTCTCCCATTGGGTCCTACCTGAGTGAGATAGAATACACATTGTCTGTGTTTCAGAGGGTGATGGCACTTCATTTCAACAGAGCAATTCAAACCTTTGATACACCGCCTGATGAAATAAATGGCATTAGCATCAGGAAGCAATTCATTATTATTATTATTATTATTATTATTATTATTATTATTTTCTTATGTTATATGCTGGATAGTCTCGGATGCGCTGGCGCATTTCCTGCAAGTGTCGTTTCGTGTGCCTGGATCCTTGACGATAAACTTGAGGTAGTTTTTTGTTGCGACCACCTGATCCTGGATCGCAATAATGAAGCTCTCCGTCTCGGAAAACAACTCCCCACGACTGAGCCAGTAGTTTGACGCTTCTTTGTCAACATGTTCTTGGCTCAAGTCATGAGGATGTCTCCCGTGGAGCACCTTGTGCTTCCAGGAGTATTTGAGATCCTCGTCCGTAGGCTCAGCAGTGTGATGATCAACTAAGGGTCCATTACGTTGTAGATCAAGAGGCGTATAATTATTATCAGAATGAGAGATAGCTCTATGAAGTGGGGATGTATCCTGTTTCTGATTAAAGTACCTTCTGAGGTTGATGATCTGCTTACTGTGGAGTCGTTTGAGGTTGATAATACCTTGTCCACCTTCATATCTTGGAAGTGTAACACGCTCGATGGCTGCTTTCGGGTGATGTGCTCGGGACTTAGTTAGTATTGTCCGAATTTTCCTCTCCAGGTCTTCTAAATCTGTCTGTGTTAGCGTAGGGATAGCCTAGGTGTTGATGGCGTTGCACATATTCTTTCCAGACAGTTTGGTATTCAGGATCTTTTTGACTCGATCTGTGAATTTCTTAGTGGTTTGGTCCTTTGTTCGTTTATGCTCAATATTTAGGGTTTGTTGCACCCCCAAATACTTATAGGTTTCCTCCTCGTCCATTGAACCGATAGCAGTTCCATCCCTAAGCTCAAAGCCCATTGCATGCTGAACGCCTTTTTTTACAGTTACACTGAGAGTCTTACACTTATCTAATCCAAACGACATAGTTCTTCGGAGTAAGCCCTGAAGCTCAGTGGATGACGAAGCGTACAGCTTAATATCGTCCATATATAGGAGATGTGTGTTCTTATGCTCCTGTTCTGCATTTTTGATGTTGTAGCCATATCCACTCTTATTCAGCAAGTTAGAAAGTGGATTAAGCGCTAGACAGAATAATAGTGGGCTAAGGGAATCACCCTGGAAAATCCCGCGGCGGATGTTGATGGGATCAGATGTGATACTTTTATTCTATTTATGAGGTGCAGAGTTGTACTCCAGGAGCCCATAACGGATTCCAGGAGGGACACTACTTTCGGCTCTACTTTGTACAGCCTTAAAATATGGATTAGCCATGAGTGAGGAACGGGATCAAAGGCTTTGCGGTAGTCAATATAAGCCATAGACAGGTTTCTCCGCTCTCGATGAGGAGTTGCTCCTTGCAACCTTGGGAGCCCCTAATACAGCCTTTCTGCTCCTCGGCGAGTACATTATTGCTCTCACAATGATTGTAAATCTCATCAGAGAGGCAGGCCGTGAAAATCTTATAGATGGTAGGCAGGCAGGTGATTGGCCTGTATTTAGCCGGGTCTTGCGTGTTCTCATCCTTGGCCAGCAGGTAGGTGATCCCTCGAGTCATAAACTGCGGGACATTGCATGGATCACTGAGGAAGGAGGTGAAGTGGTTGGCAAGGTACTGGTGAGAGCTTGTAAACTTCTTATACCAAAAGTTATGAATTTGGTCTATCCCAGGGGCTTTCCAGCTCAGTGAATTCTTGATCACGGTAGTTATCGTCAAGTCTTAGACAAAGTTTTTCATAGTTGCGAGTCCTGATAACTCTGTCCTGGATGGCCATGAAGAATCCTTCGGTTTCTGGGTAGAGGTAACAGACGCCGAGCCATGCTAGTGAGGTCGGCTTATCGACGTTGTCCGCTTCGAGACTTCTTGGAAAGTTACCATGTAAGACTTGTTCCATCCAGCTGAGCTGACTTGATCTTCCTGCCTTGAGCTTATGTCGAACTCGAGATTGCGGTGTTGTAGGTTCAGTGGCGTATATCCTCGATCCTCCTGGGCTGCTATTCTCATCAGACCATCTTCGGATCTTAGCAATTGTTGCCGTATATTCTTCTTCTGGGTTCTGCACAAGTTGTAGATGTTGCTCGGGGAAGGTATAGCCTCTTAACCGATGCATTGGTGTGCAGACATCGGAATTTGGTCATCAGTCGCCGGGATAGCCTGTCGAGTTCATTTAGGTCCGCATCAGACCACTTAAGGATACCAAAGGTGTAGATTAAGACAGGCACTGCCCAGGTGTTCAGAGCGGTGATCTGATTCTTCGATGAGAGTTTGGTGTTTAGAACCTTGTGTACTCTCTTCTCGTACTTCTCGGAGAACATATTCTTCAGGTGCGTGTGGTCCATATGTTGGTTCTGAGGCATTTCTAAATACTTTGGGATGCAAGTTATCGATATCCTGGTATTAATCTTCCTGGATTTCCACGGCGGCGCCCCTTTTGATGTTGATGATGGCGCATTTGTCAAGTCCAAATGACATGTTTATGTCCCCGCTGAAGGTCTTAACGTTGTTAATTAGAGAGGGCAATCCAGTCTGGTTCTCTGCAAAGAGCTTTAGGTCATCCATATACAATAGATGGGATAACCTCCGCCCGTTCCTGATGTTAAGTCTGTATCCAAAATTCGTGTTGTTCAGTAGCGTAGAACGAGGGTTCAGAGCCAGGCAGAACTACACAGGTGATAAAGAGTCTCCTTGAAGAATACCTCTGGATATCTTGACTTTACCAGCGTTGTTGTTGTTGACAAGGATATTGGTCCGCCAGGTGCTCATGAGATGTTGGAGCACCGCTCTTACTTTCGGGCAAATCTTGTAAATCTCCAGTACCTTCATCAGCCAATCATGAGGGACCGAATCGAAGGCTTTGCGGAAGTCAATATAGCACGCATTGAGATCTCTCTTCTAGTCTGAACCTGTTTTATATCCACTGCATCTATGGAAAATTGATGTTTGCACCCGGCTGATCCTCGTATACAACCCTTTTGCTCTTCCCCCAGTATGTTGTTTGTAGCGCATATTCGTATATTGGTTGTTAAGAAGGGAAGTGAAGAGTTTGTATATACTACCGACAGGCACTTGATTGGTGTATGGTTGCTCGGTATAGCGGGGTCGCCCTTCTTGAACAGCATGTAGGTGTTCCCCTCTGTAAGAAACTTGGGGAATTTTGAGGGATTGTCCAATGCTTCCATAAAACATCGACGAAGGCTTGGAAAACATGCCGGGAGATTTTTTTTTATCCAAAAGTTGTACAGTCCATCTGGTCACGGCGCTTTCCAATTGCTGGTCTTCCTGATAGCCTAGGAAATATCTACTGCTGTTAAATGATTCACAGACATTTCCTCAACTTCCGATGCACTTTGTTCAACATCTGCTATCCATTCGGACTATCTGCTGTAGTGTACTTTCTGACCAGATGGAGCTCCAATAGTTGTGGAATTCATCTGTGTCGGCTGGGGCTTGCGCATTGCCTGGGTTTTCTAGGCGTGTTTCCAAACTTCTGAAAAATTTCTTTCTGTCCGCTATGAAGTCTGCATTTTGTTGTTTTCTCTTTGAAAGCTCATTGTACCTGTGAAGTCGAGCTCCTTTAGCTTGTTGTCTGAAGAGGTCTTTTAGTTCCACAAGTAGTTGATAGTGCTGTGGGTCTTCGAATCAATTTCCTGCTGCGTTCGCTATTGCAGTGGTTTTCCTGATTATTTTCCTCGACCGGATGTTCTGCAGGTATGCACCTATGGCATTAGCTTTTCCGCGTAATTGATCTATTTCCTGTTCTAGGCGTCTTTTCCAGGCCGGGATCGCACTCTTCGTATTCTGGCGTGCAAACTTTGGTATGTGTGCTTTTTGGCCATTGAGTTCGATGACGGTAACAGCAGCGCAGTAGACCGACAAATGTACTTCATCTAATGTGCGGAAAGAGGCAAGGTGTTCCCCCAGCACTTCATTGGCTAGGCTAATGTTCTGCCTAGCCTTGAAGATGCTTTTAGCTGGAGCAAAGATGGACGGTTAAGAGGGTCAGAACCCTCATAATAAGATAGAAGGCCATGGAATTTGTTCCTCACGTGCTGTCGAGCTGGGTTCTGATAGGGTTCGTTTTAACGGTCCTGTAAGTGAGGCGTCTCATCTAGATGGACTATCTGTTCTGTCCGGTCTCGTGGCTCATTTGGAACAATTTGCTCTTGGTGGATCGTGTTGCCTACCTCTCGTCTGATGGCTTCCAACTCGTCACGCGTTAGCCATCCTCTCTTAATTATGATGTTTTTCCGGTCAGCGATATTCTGTTCTGTCACTTGCAGTTCTGGGTGTCTTCGGGAGAATTCGGCGTGAAGGGAATGTCTCCATCTTGGAAGTGGATTGTCGTCGCACTGGTTGACATAATAAAAAGCTCGCATTACATCACAGTTTAACTCGCGGCTCCACTTAATACGTCCAGTGTGTGCTCTCATACGGGCAGTCCTCCTTAGAAGGGGGGGCAAGCCAGCAGGTAAAGGAGGCTCTTGTTCTTCTGCCGAATGGTCTGATTCCACTTCTCGTTGGGGTTGTTGGGCTGTTGCTTCTTGTGCGATAGGGGTTAGCCTCCTCAACACCCTGCCACCGGCGCGGCGCGGCGGTTCGCATGCTGTCATGTCCAGCGCCGGCTCCAGCCTCATGGGTGTTCTCTTTTGATTTCCTAGGGGTGTGATAACTGCCTACACCATTTTCCTTCTGCGATCTCCCGGTGCGAGGAGGGCGAATACTAGGGAAACCGGCCAGGATCAATGAAGGGATAAGGTAACAAGGATGGCTGTTTGGGACCTGAGTGATTCTGGGTTAAAGGGAAGTAGGGGTTAGGCCAGCGCCAGTCGCGATCCCGACTGGATAGGGCGACACTGGCTGTACTGGCTTACGTCGTATCAGTAGCTATTCCCAGCCCTGTCTGCCACACAGGACATAGGAATAGGCCAGACATTATTACTATTATTATTATTATTATTATTGCTATTATTATTATTATTGCTATTATTATTATTATTATTATTATTATTAATATTATTTTTATTTTTATTATATGACCTAAATAATGCTTAATCAAAATAAATAAACGATAAAGTGCATTATGGGGCCCAGGGACGAACTAGCTTGAGCATGTATGTAGTTCATAATATAAGGAAAATATCATAATAATATTAACACAATTTGAAAATGTAGCTACCAGGCTAGGGCGGACCTTGCCCCATATAAAAAATGCACTCTATTCCTTTTGATGAACTTAGGGTATTAAAATTCCCTTCATTTATACAGGGTTGCCAAATTTGAAATGCGTTTTTGTCCATTTTTCAGAAAAAAATGGTAGTCCAATCCAAGAGTAAATATTTCAAGCTAGTTTTCAGGTCCGGTTTTGTCTTGCAGCATGGACAGAAAATAGAGACATCTTTTCACAGTTATGTCTCTATAATATTTGGCAAACCAGCCATTATGGCGGGTTCACATAGCGAAGAAAAGCTCTAATCCATGTAAATTTACTAAACCAGCTGCAAGTGGAAATTTGGGATTTGACACGGCAACACTTGAGGACAGCCGACGATCAGTTGTTTTTGACCATCAGATTTTCCATTTGTGCATTATTAGGTCAAATCTGCATTTTTCTTAAATTTCGCTGTCAAAAAAATTAAACAATTTTGATCAAATGACGATCCTCTGAATCCTATTGAAATTAGCGAGAATTGGAAAATGGCAAATATATTTTTTGGGCCTTTACATTTTTCAAAAAGAGATCAGTCACTTTGGGTCATTCTAGTGCCGAAAAAGTCGCGAGGATGGAAAAACTGAGACAACAAAATCCGATAGGAAATTTCTAGGAGAAAAACTGTTTGAATGCTTCTCTGTTTCGAAAATGTCGGAAAAATAGACTTTTGAGGGAAAATGTTAAAACATCGATTTCTAGGTCAAAAAATGATGGTTTTTTTTCATGAAGAAGGGATCACTTTGGGTATTTCTAGCGCCGCGAAATTCGGGAGAATTGAAAAACTGAGAGGACGACAGTTCGATAGGGAATTTCTATGAGAGCAATTCTCTAAATACCTCTCTGTATCGAAAATGACTGGAAAACGGACTCATTAGGGAAAATGTAAAAGTATTGTCAAAAAAAAGAAGGCCTTTATTTTTTTCCCTCAAAAATATTTTTTTTAGGAATGCCGATTACTTGAGGAGAATCTACGCTAAAAAATCTATTTGAAGATACTTTAGTAATGATGATGCCTTTTATACAAGGTGAGCAGTTGAAATTAACTGTTTCGCCATTTCGACTTTTGACACTACACGTCACCATTTAATATTTTATTACTGAAAAATGGAATAATCTGGAGCGATCAAATTTTCATGCATTAACAGCACATACCAAAAAGTCGCATCGATCCAATTGAAAATGCCTATTTGGTGATTTTCTTCATTTTTACTTTGAAAAATCTAATTTAGGCTTACGTGCCAGCCAACGCCTAGCCATTTTCAGGAAATCAACCTCAAATTCCTCAACCTCGAGATCTCTGCTATAAAAAAGTTCTATAAGAATTTTTAGTACGAGTTCAGGAAATACGAGAAAATCGCAGTTAAATTGAAATATGCAGAAAATCTCAAAACAAATCAAAAGTTCACAATATTTCGCAAAACCTGAATAGATAGCTTTGCTTTTTATGCATTATGGAAAATTTGAACAAACATGTCTTCCAATATTTTGGCAGGACGTTTATGTCAAACAATAGTTAATCAAGGCACACTTGGTAAAAACTGATTGGTGGATAACTTTTTCAAAGAATTTTAGTAATAAATGCCAAATTTCAGCAGCTTTCCACATCGGTAATAATAAAAAAAAAATACTTTTGGCCACTGTCTTAAGTAACCAAAATACGTGATTGACTTATGTGGTAACTGAGATTTGGCCATTGGATAAAAAGCCTCTGAATATTACCGCAATTGCAATGTCTTAATATCTCGGAGTTTAAAAATATCAGCATTTTTAGAAGCGATGTTTTCCGAAAAAAAAATGGAAATTATTTTTTATCTCGAAAACTGCATAGAAAAATGTTAAGGGAAAATGTTAAGAAATTGAATATACACTCAGTGTCCTATTTAAAATATCGCAATTGCTACTACTTACTAATAGATGCGGCAACATGGTATCGAAAATATTTTAGCAAGATAGAGCATATCCGTTGATCCAAATGATCAAATTTTCAGAGAGATCCGTAGACTGGTTCGCCAGAAACCCTGATGTAGGTACCATTCGCCGGGAATCATCCTGTACCAAAATTTTAAGAAAAAAATATAGCTAGGCAACGCCGCAAAGCTAGAATCTCACATAAACTGCTGTATATTTTCTATATATAAATTTTCGTTCATTTTCAACGAGGGACCATTAGTTGATATTTGTTTTAGAAATGGCACTTTAAGAACCAATCAAAAAACTCAACACTGTTGCTCTATAAGGTCAGTAGCAACATACTTTACAAATTAATATTTTAAATGTATTGGAATTGCGTATAGTAAGTACCTTATAAACTGCTGGCCATTTGCTTTCGAGCAACAAAAATTTCGCCTAAATTTAAAACTAAATATGTTCTTCACCAGACATGATATCGATCTCTGGTTTTTAATGGTTAATAGATTTGTCCCTTAAGAGAAAATTTACAATGTTGGATTTTTTTAAACTGTCAAAAAATTTTTTATATACAGGGTGTCAAAGAAGACAATGCAATTTCAATAGCATGTAACTTTCATAATAATTTTTTTAAATTTTATCACTGTACATCAATTGAATCACTGGTCCATAGCAAAGAAAGTGGTATGTCAAATTTTTGATATCTGGTATATTTCAAGAGATACAGATTTTTTTTTGTAAAACCTTGTTTTTTTCAACTTTTTGGTAGTTAGACCACACTGTGCGTTGTATCGTGCAAACTTTGTAAGTGATTATTATACTTTACTAGAAGCTTGTTTATGTTCAGTAAAAAAATTGTAGGTACCTAAATGTTGTGATGTGCAGTGGCGTACTTATAATCACTACATGTCTATGGTTTATGAGTATGCCACAATTTTTCACGATTGTTTTGTATTGGAAAGCACTCGCTCGCAAAATCAAACACATCAAACTAGTGATATTTAATTTTAAGGGTTTTCAAACCAAGTTAAATTTTAGGAATAGTGCTGTAATAGAAATAAATAAATCAAACTTTTCCAAAAATTAAATTAAAAAATTATATATTTTTTTTAATTTTTTTAGACACACTGTAAAATATACATGTAGATACAGTGCAATATTAAAAAAATAAAAAATATGGATAAAACTTGCTTAATCTAGAGGCGAGTACTTTCCAATACAAAACAATCGGGAAAAATTGTGAGATACTAATAAACCATAGTATAAGTGATTATAAGTACGCCACTGCACATCACAACATTTAGGTACATTTTTTTACTGAACATAAAAAAGCTCTTCGTAAGGTATAATGATAATCACTTATAAATTTTGCACGATATAACGCACAGTGGGGTCTAGCTACCAAAAAGTTGAAAAAAGCAAGGTTTTACAAAAAAATCAATATCTCTTAAAATATAGCAAAATTTGACAAACCACTTTCTTTGCTATGGACCAGTGATTCAATTGACGTACACTGACAAAATTTAAAAAAATATATTGTGAAAGTTACATGCTACTGAAGTTGGAGCAAAAAAACACCGTGTTCTTTCACACCCTGTATATAATATTTTTTGAAAGTTTAAAAAAATCCAATATTGGAAAGTTTTTCCTAAAGGATAAGTCTAATAATCATTAAAAACCGTAGGTTGATATCATGTCTGGTTAAGAAAATATTTAGTTTTAAATTTAGGCGAAATTTTCCTTGCTCGAAAGCAAATGGCCAGCAGTTTATATTAAAATAAAACTGGAAATATCAAATTTGTTAAAATCTGCCACGTTATTCCTGAGGCGCCATTTTAAACACAAATAATAACTTGTAACAAGTCGCTAGAAAACAAATTCAAACAAGCTTTGGACTTCGTGCAAGTTTGAAGAAATTTGTGAAAAAAATACAATAAAAGTGTCACACAGCCTTGAGCCATCGCAAAACTTCTCATAACTACTACCAATATATCGTATTGGCAACGTCGCCGCGTTGATAGTTTTACGCTTTCTCTTTGGCCTACGACAGGTTTCAGTCTACGCTACGAGATTACGACGGAATTCTACGACTCTACGAGGCCACTGAACATTTTTCGAAAACG
>JAEQML010083757.1:0-10363 GCA_016904865.1 Pissodes strobi | reverse complement strand
TGATAAATAATTTCAAATATTCAATTCAGATTTTATGGTTAAAAATCAGTCGCTTCGTACTTCGTACGGTGAAAAAAATTGAAATATTTGTGACGACTGCGTGTCAGTGTAATTTTTTTCGAGATGTGATTCTGGTGGAAGGTAAGACTGGATTTTAGATCTGGTCTTGTACCGGGTACCAGTGTGGGAGGTTGTGAGAAGGTATGGCTTGATTTATTTTATTTTTTTTTGTTTTGCGATATCTGATCTTATTTCTAGTTTCCTATATCGTAAAGTCTCTAAGCAGAATAAAGCTGCTAAGCTTGTGAATTTCTGGTATTTAGCTACTATCGTTTCTCATACCACGTTGCCGTTTGCCGTGTGTGTGTTTGTGCCTGTAGGGCATGTGAGATAGTTTTTTTTTGGGCTTAAGGCTCTTTAATAAGAGAGAAAAAAAAGGACTTGATCCTACAAAAGCAGGTGTTATTAAATTTCGGATTTAGTTCAGCAGCCCAACTAAGGAATCGTTCAAATTGGCCTGTAGGGCTCATATCTAGGTTCTAGTTAGAGGTAGCAATTTTTAGAAATTAATAACTAAAACTGTTGAGAGTGTAGGATACTCAGTCTAATTTTCTCTAGTACCATTATCTGTTGGATTCAAGCTTAGTTAGTTATTATTTAGTAAATATTTTATCGTTACGTCAGATATTTAAAAAGCGCCTTCTCAAGCTTTCTCAACCGTGGTGGGTACAAGATCTTAATAACTCTGTTTCTTTATCCCTATTTAAATTTGTAATTACCTTTATCTTTGAAGTAAACTGATTTTTGAGTTTAAAAGTAGCTTTCAGGCAATGATTAAAATCTGATTACCTGTTTAAATTTAGTGATTTAATTTTTGTTCTTACCTGATTACTGTAATTGTTTTTCTATTGACATATTGGTCATTACAATATTTCTCAGCTTAAATAGCTATTCATTTTATTTATTACCTGTAATTTATTCACTGTTTGATTTAAAAACATAATTATTGTCTGCAGTCTAAACAATTCTGTGAAAATTGGCGGAGGCATATTTAATTATTTAATTATATTAAATTAAATTTCTCCTTCAGCGTGTTTTGTAATTTTTCAGCATTGTTAATTGAGAAAAATTATTTCTAGTTCTCTCCTGTCAATTTCTGTATTAAAAACCTAAGCTAAGACAAGCGACGCTCTCCGCCATATTGAAACAGGGTTGTAACAACATTCTTGGTGAACTCTTTAACTGCCTTGTAGGGGAATGTGGGGTATGACCGGACACTTAACAAAATAATAACTAAATTTTATTTGTTTTTTATTTAAAAAAATAAACAAATAACATTCTGATTCATAGGCGTATGCCTAACCAAAATAACACACGGTGAGAAAAATATCGCGCTCTAAATATGAACAAAAAAATTTTTTGATAAAAATGTGCCTTGTCCGGTTGTGTCCACATCTAGGGGCATAATCGGCCGGGATTTGGGGTATAACCGGACATATACGACATTATTAACAAATACATTTGTGGCACTTAAACGTAAACAAACCACTTTCGCTTAGACCTGTACATCCTTCGTGAGCCCATTTTGAGCACGCAGTACATTGCACCCATCCATCGTTTCGCCTTGTTTCATAATATGACTCGCCACAATATAGGCATAGCTCGTTTTCATTGTTCGATGATTCATCGATATCGGACTTTGAAGAGGTTGATTCCTTTCTTAGTTTTTTTGTTTTGTTTTGCTTGGTATCTCCTGTTAAGTTTCTTTTTACGTTTTGAATTTTATTTTGTTTCTGTTTCTGTTTCTCTAATGCTTCTTCGAGTTCAGTTTTGTGAGGCGTTTCAGTCAACACAACGGTTTTGCCTCGCTTTCGTGTAGGCTGCTGGCTCAATCTTTTTGCCTGTGGGACTGGAAGAAGGTCTTTTGGTGATGCAGTTTGAAAGGCGGAAGTAGATAAAACAATATTGTTTTGGACTACTTGA
Organism: Pissodes strobi; assembly: GCA_016904865.1. Lineage (NCBI taxonomy): Eukaryota > Metazoa > Arthropoda > Insecta > Coleoptera > Curculionidae > Pissodes > Pissodes strobi. The sequence continues at coordinate 8,380 of JAEQML010083757.1, read as the reverse complement.
AGAACAGGGGTATTTAAACCAGAAGGACCTGGTTGAGGTGTGACTGGTCTTATTTCCTCGCGGTTTTCATTAAGACTAACCATATTATCATTAAGGACTGCTTTAGGAATAAAGTAATTTAAAGCAGAACGTCCTGGTTGAGTTGTAGCTGCTTTTAATTCCTTGTGATTCGGATTAAGAGACTTGGTTCCTTGCTCTTCTAATTCGTCATTTGACTGATGAACTGGAGGATCCAAATTTTGATTTGGAATTTCTCGTTCAGTAGTTTCAGCTGCAGCAAAATCAGACTCTCCAAAAATATTTGGATCAGTTGGGTAGATCCCAGTCTTTCTAAAACCAGACGTGGCGATCTGTAGGGTAGCTGCTTTCTCGTAGGATGCTCCAAACAACTTACTAATTTGGTACTGTGTCACTACACGTCCGGGGTTATTGCGGAGCCAGTTTTTCTGCTCTTGACCATAATACGCACTCAGCGGTGCCATAAAGCTGACGTCAAGGGGCTGGAGGCGGTGCGTGCAATGTGGAGGGAAGCACAACATTACTATTCCATTGGCACGAGCATAGTTAATGACTTCTAGATTTTTGGTATGGGTAACATGCCCGTCCAATAATAAAAGAACTGGATCGTCAATAGATGGTTTGGCATGCGATGAGAAATGTTTCATCCATTGTAAAAAAATTTCACTTTGCATCCAACCGGATGGGTGACATGCAGCAACAGTACCTAAAGGAGCTCCGTCCAGTAATTCAGCTTTCATGCGTACACGCGGAAAAATTAATAGTGGTGGGACATAGTGACCAGATGCTGAGAAACATAACTCCGCAGTAACAGTTTGTCCCCTTTCTGCAGATGTTAATGTGCCCACTTGTTTTCGACCTCGTTGTGCGATTATTTTAGATTGACTTTTTGGGACAGTTGTTATGGCTGTTTCGTCCACGTTATAAATGCGATGTGGCTGTATCTTATATTTTTCTAGGCTGGATGTTAAATTATCGAAAAACTTAGACACTGCAGTTCTGTTAAAACCCATGGCCCGCGCTGCTGACGTTGGTTCAGGACTTCTTAAACTTAAGTCGGTGTGCCTGTTAAGAAAGCCATGGAGCCAATCAAGTCCTGCAATATTGTTTTTAAAATTGTGCACAATATTATTGCTTTCGGCTAGCTGAAAAGCTAAACGTCTAAGATCTTTTGTAGTCAATCCGAATAGCCGGCTTTCCATTAACTTTATATAGTTAACAAGTTCTAGTTCTTGGGCATCCGTAAAGGTTTTCTTAAAATTACCCATACCTGTAACAAAAAACCCGTTTTTAAGTACATATTTGTAATCAACCTATAAGAGAGGTTAGTCCTTACCTTTTAGAGCAGCACTTTCCATTGGAATTTGACCAGTTCTAAGCTTTTTTAGTCTATCTTCTAATGTAGATTTGGGCACGTTATAAGACTGTGCAGCTTTTCTTATACCCATTTCACCCTTCATTACAGCTTCTATAGCTTTCTTCATTTGCGAGGAATCCCACGTTTGCCTTGTCGTTTTTCTCTTATAATTTCTCATGCTTACGGCAACTATAATGTCAAAAACAACAAATGAATTGTAAATTGTCAGAGGGGCAATACCGGACACCCACGGGGTATAACAGGACATGTCCGGTGTTACCCCGTCCGATCGTACCCCATTACCCCTCCAACCAAAAATTTGTTTTTATTGTTACACATTCATAACATTTTGATTTAACTTATATACTAAACGTAAGCAGTAGTTAGCCTTATCGATCCTATATAACAAGTATTTAGATAACTAACCTGTAACATCAATTGCAGAAAGCTTTAAATGCAACACAAATAAGATTACACACGTTGAAAATAAGTAAAGTTCAAACGTTCTATATCGCGTACACTTGCACTGCTTGTATTCACATCACGGAATGGCGGACCATACCGACACAGAATCGTACCATACCCGCGAGGTGGCAGCACTTACCAACGGAGATAGAAGGTCGTCCGGTTATGCCTCGATATCCGGTTATGCCCCACAATCCCCTACTGGTTTTTTTTCATGCTATTGAGTCCACACGCACTCGGCCTACCAGGACAGTTTCCAGTGACGTCACAGGACAGATCCGAGGCACCACAGCAATTTCCAGGAACCCTCTCCAGGAAGCTCGAAGGAAGCATAAGGTGATTAAAGGGCAGTTATCACCAAGATAGTTCAACAGAATTAACAGTTATTTTTGTTAGAAGGAAATAGAATAAAAATTGTTTTTTGAAATTTCTAATCTTTTATTTTGCGCTTTTGATCACTACATCACTTGAAAAAAAAACTTTCAAAAGCATGCTTCTTACCCAAACCCCCTGAGTATCTTTCAATTTATCTTTTCAGTAAATTAAAGTAATAATTTAAAGAGAAGTGTATTTATAGTTTATTGTAACAATTTGGCTTTTTATTTGAATTCTAGTAATTATAATAAGGCAATTGAAATTTTATGTCAACAAATAACTAATTAACCTTTATTGTAACAAAATTAAGCATTTGCATTTTATAGTAAAATTGTATTTTCTCATAACACCTTCACAAATCCAAATTGTTCCAGATTAAAAACAGTTCTAAAATTCCATGCTATTTTCCTACCAACAAGACAATCCAGTAATTTTGGTACCTCTGATTGGTAACAAACCGCACGATAGTTGGTCATATCACTTCTATTCCCAGATTTAAAAATCGGTTTTAAAAAGCGTTTCTTCCAAGGGGCCGGAAAAAAACCCGAACTAAGAGAAGAGTTAAAAATAATCCATATGGGTCTCGTAACTGTACACAGACATTGTTTTAAAAAAAATGGTGGGATTCCGTCTGGTCCAGAACACAATAACATCATATACTTCTTTTACTGACAATGATACAGCACTTAAACAAATTGAATTTTCAAAATTAAAAGAAGGTACAGTATTGAGTTGTTCATCTGAGTATGTATACCAAAGAAAATCACTCAGCAAACATATTTGCAGTGTCCTTAGCATTCAAGCTAACCTTGCCATTATAGGTCATTCTAGAAGGAATATTAAATGTCCCTCTTTTACTTTGGATAAATGACCAAAAATACTTTGGATTCGCAGAAAGGTTGCTCTCCACTCTATTGATGTACTGTTCATAACAAGAACAAGCATCTCTCAAAACTTCACACTGATGTCTTAAGGACATAAAATGCTCATAATCCACCTGCAGCCCACTAACTTTAAACTTCTTATGTATTTGCTTTTTTCTGTATAATCAAAAGGCGAAGTTCAGAAGAGAACCAAGAGGGAAAAGTAAAAGATTTATATTTCTTTAGAGGGATAAATTGTTCTATTGAAGAGTATATAATATCATAAAATAAAGTTACAATTTCATTAGTTGTTTTATTACTAAACAAAGCATCCCAATCTATGCTAGCCAAACGATAATGAATTGAAAGAAAATCACCATTTTTAAAATCATAAAAATATTCTTCATAATTCATTACCTCACAGTCTTCCTCACAATAAATGTCAAAGCTAATAGCTGTGTAATGTAAGCTATTTTCAAAAATTGTTTCTACAGCAGGTCTTACGATAGAATTTAAACTAGTAAATACCAGATCCAAAAGAACTCCATTGTTATTCAAAACCATTTTTTGAAAAAAATTGTGGAAACCAAAATAGTTGGCAATAATATTTACCGAGTCATTAGGGTCATAAACAGCAGTTAGACCAAGATCATCAACACCCCATCTAACCTGAGGCAAGTTATAATCTTGTTACGGTTTGAAAATACTCCATTGAATAAAATAAAATCAGAATAAATCTTACTTACCAGAGCTTAGTTCTTAAAATTTAGATCGAATAAAAATATTAAACTGGTTACTCCAAATGCATTTATTTTCTAGTGATAATTTACATCAAATCACCTTCACTATTTTAACTAATGGTTGATCACTTTTGCCAACTGAGTTTTTCCATTCGACCTTCTGTATTCATGGATCAGCCAAAACTCTGGAAAAGCAAATAAAACAATAATTAGATCACAGAATGTTCTTCTAAATGAATTTCATAGCCTATTCACATGTATTGCCAAGCCGTGCATATGTTTACTCGCCTCTTCCTTAATTTTGCTTTGTAAATTAATGTATTGATTATTAATGTATTGAATGCTTACGTTTCTTGTATTCTTTTTAGTGTGTAGGTAATCATTATGTTACCCAAAGATCGGAAGTTTACATTTTTAAGTACTAAATTTATCTTATACAAACTGTAGACTGGTTAATTTCAAATCAAATTTAACTTTTAGTCACCATTTTCTTTACTAGTAACTTAATAATACCTTTCTCTGTTGCAACTACAATTAAATTTATTAAAATTAATGTGCAGGTCAGTTATCAAGATAATAACAAAGATCGAAATTGTTGCAAATGTGAGTGGTAAGGAGTAAAATTGTTGTTACCTGGAAGGTTTGTTGTAAGGTCTTTAGGTTTTTAACAGATACTTTTCACAAATCCTTCTGAAATATCATAGAAAATTGGAAAAAGTAGTAAAATATTCTGATTTAATCTCAAAAATGTATAACAGTCAAACAGATATGTCATGTGTCTGTCAAAATTTATTTTCATGAAAGGTATCTCTGGATTTGTTACCAAGAGTTTCGGGACCTTGTTTAAAAAAAAAGAGAACAGAGAATTTCGGATAATTTCGTCAAAAGAAAGCTACTACAGAGCTGTTTTGTGGTTTTCTGGGCATTTCCTGCCGATTTTACTCTAAGGAGTTAATCTTAACTTTCGTAACTGGTGGCAAGAAGAGAATGTGTCTTGCACCGTTGTAGCATTGTGCTAATTTTAATATAGTTGATTAAACATCTAAAAACTCCTGATTTTGTCTGTGCAAGGCCACTGATAACTCATTGGTAAGTGTTCTTTTTAACTCTTCTTACGTCTTTTGGCATGTTTTCTTAATATATATAGCTATTCTTAAGTATATAATGAAATATTGCTTTATTTACCTATCTGAAGTGTTGTCGGAGAACAGCTTTCTTAGTATCGGTTCTTTTGTAGGCCTCTTTTTGTATTGGTTACATTCGGAAATTCAAGTAGCTGCCACCTGGATTGTTGCTGCGAGTACCACCTGTACCTGTGACGCCGAGCAACACCGACACCAGCTTCCAGTATCTCAGGTTTGTCTGTGTAGTGTGTTACCTCAGGAATACACCCGTTTAAAGCAGTTCGTAAAAAACTATCTTTTTAATGTCGTTCCTCTATGCGGTCTATTTTTAAGCGAGCCCCCTATAAAGTTGATTTCTTGTGACATTCTTGCTAACTGCTGAATAGGTAATTAAATACTCCTGAAAGTTTGACCGAATCACTTCACAGGATTTAACTTAACTATAACATTTCCATTTTTAATTCCTTGCACCTAACCTAACCAAGTAAACTTATTAATTTTCGATACTGAATATTACAAATTATAATATCACCAACTCTCGATCTGGGTAACGTAATTTAACAATGTAATTTAACTCGTAATTTAACAGTTTAAGTATTGTTCTAGCGAATTTATAATCATCACTTGTGTTCTTAAAAAGGGAAAAACGCATCATAATTTCATAAATTATATGATTATAAGGTTTGTTTACATTTTTCCAATAATAAGCCGACGTAAAGAAAAGAAACTGGTTGCCAACTGTCAGTTGTCGCTGGTGAGTGCGTTCGGTAATTGAACCGGAGGGCTTAGGCGTTCTTTTGGGAACACGATATTATTATTATCTTTCAAATATTCGAGCTACTTTCTGGTAATTTTGGTTCTTTCTTTGTTTCTATTAATTAAAGCCGTTAACCAGAACTACTGCTTAAATTGGTGTTTTATTTATTTCTGACCATTTACTTTTCCTGTTTTTTTTGTTCATTTCATCGTATCCAGGATTTTGCTTTGAGGCCAAAAACAGGTGGCGCTTAGTTTTTCTTTTATTCTTAGTTTATCCACACCACTCTACCACATCTGGAACTGCTAGTCGGAGAGCCAAATAAAATCCTGGATTGTTGAAATAGAGAACACTAGTTGTAGCCACTCATAGTAATTAGTAATTTTGTAAAACATTAACGGGATAACGGCCTGAGTAGAACTCAGTTGAGAAATATTTAGGGGTTTATAAACATTTTTATAACATATCGTAATAATCTCCTGCCAAGAGAAACAAACTATCAGAATACTCATCAACTACATAATCTACAGAATCACAATGTGCTACTAAGCATGGTAAGGCGATGGAGATGGTACAACAATGAAAGATTGATTTTTTACTCTGAATGTTAAGTAAACCTGATAAATATCAGCTTCAACAGAGGGAATAATAATTTTTCGTGTGAATAAATGTTTTTTAGCTGCGATCAATACCCCACCCCCATGCACCTTTAAGGTATTTAAACCTGACTCACGGTCACATCTATATAAGTCATAATTTGAGACTCCAACTTCGGCATCAGAAAAGTCAAGTTTCTGCTATCATAATAATGTCATAACAGCAGCAACTGTTGAAAACTTTTTATTTTTGTCCTCATACCACCTGTATTAATATAGTAAACAGAAATGCTTGGATGAGAAGAGCCGTTTATTAAACTATGGTTTGATTGCCTCGGTCTCTTTGAAAATTTCAGGCTTACGTTTATTTACCCAAAATTGACAGAAGAAGATGCATTTAATTATTATAAAAAGACAACAAAATAATAAATAATGTTCATTAATAAACATTTTGGCTACTTGCAATAATTCTACAGCACCTAAATATTAATATTAATAATATTCTAATATTGTCCGCCGACTGTCCAGGTGCAAAGTGCAGATGCTGCTATATTGACACAAGATTTAATTATTAGAAAAGAAAAAGAACAGTTCTGTAATTTACCTAAACTGGACGACTTTTCTTGCTCTTTTACAGCAAATTCTGTAACAATATCTGCTACATTCAGACTTTCACAAATTTAATTCTCTATGCTTATGATGGATAAATCAGAAACCCCATCCTGGCCCATGGTAGATCGTAAATGATTGTGATTTGTGACATTGTGTAGGGTTTTTAAAAGGCACCCCTATAGTAGTTATGGACGCTGAGACAGCAGAACCTCCACTCTCACTAAGAAGAAACTTCCTTAGTGATAAGCTTCTTTTAAAACTTATACACAAGAACAGTGACATATTAGGTAAAATCCATTCCTTATTTATTTCTAATTACACACACCCTTATTGGAAAAATAAAAAATGTCCTTTACTGGTCACAAGTTATTCTTGGATAACCCATAAAAAAGAAAACATTTATTCATCGACGATATCTCCGTATTTTCAACTTCATGAAGAATTTCTTGATGAGATCCCTAAAATAATAATAAAGTCATATGATAATACAAACCCACTTATCACTAAAAGTCTTATTTTAAAAGACATGTCCACAGAGTTTGTAAATTCAGAACATATCTTTACTGACGGTTCGGTGCTAAATGGCAAAACCGGATGCGCCTTTTACCATAAAGGTAAAAATATATTTAGACAGTTTCGACTACTAGATGATTCTTCTATATTTTCAGCAGAATTATGGGCTATTTGGGAATCTCTTTTATATTGTATAGAATGCCAAGAAAGCAACAAATTTGTTATATTTACCGATAGCAAAAGCTCGTTGCAAGCTTTATTGAAATGTAAAAACGAGGCTCCTGACAATTATATAATCAAAAAAATAATTAATATTTGCAAGATATTAAAAATTCAAAATAAAAGTATTATTTTAGTTTGGATTAAAGCACATATAGGAATTTCGGAGAATGAATTTGTGGACAGCAAGGCGAAGGCTGCCACAAATATCACCATATTCACTGCAGATTTTCTCATACCTTACACTGATATCTTCAGACTCTCTAAAAAACGAATGTATGATAATTGGCAGGAGCTTTTTATTCAATCAAACAAGGGTTACACCTATAAAACAATGTGTAATAAAGTAAATAGCAAGCCCTGGTTTGATAAAGAATCAAACCGAAGTTTTATAAGAACAATTTCACGTATTCGCAGTGGCCATGCATTATATCCTAAATATAAAAAAAAGATTGGAATTCAATTGGGCGAAAATTGCGAATGTGGAGAAGTAGGTGATTTAGAACATGTTATATTGGGTTGCCCTAGGCTCAGCGTTTTTGGGGAGTCATTGTTTGACGACCTAAAAGATGTTGTGATCTTCCCATTTAATTTAGTCAGTTTAATTGGATCAAATAACATATATGTATACAGAATACTATATACATTTTTACTAAATAAAAACATAAGATTATGAGAAAAAAAAGAATATATAGGCCCATATAAAATAAAAATAACTAAATTAAAAAAAAGAACAAAAAA
>JAEQML010083756.1:0-10363 GCA_016904865.1 Pissodes strobi | reverse complement strand
GGGCGTTATAATGCCTGATTGGGTCTAGACAAAGTTTGAGTATAAAGATAATTTTTCTATATCTGTTACTATGGTCTCAGTATTGCCTCGTCGAAAGCAGTGTCTCAGAGACGCGGGAAAGGTCTAAAGAAATTAAATCAACTTCACTGAGGTGAAGAAGGTTTCAACGACAGGTTCGGTTGTGAGATTAGGAACTAGACAGACAGTAAGTTAATGTTAAAAATCATAATGTTGTTATGCCTGTTTTATTCGATAATATTGTTTATGAATGTACATACTCTAGAATTGTATGCCTATTCCATTTAACCATTAACGCTAGTACCTCCCTATAAATTGTATTTACCAGGGAATTTTATTTGCTAAATTCTAACATGAGAAAAACCATTAAACAAATCTGCTAGCGTTACTCAGTATTTTATTTCTTTGAAAATTTAGAATTTAAATCCGCAAATATTCATGAATTAACTTAAGCTCAAGAAATTGTTGCTGAAAAATAAATCACTGCGGAAAACAGATCTGGCTAATTGAATTTCTTTATTAGTCCATAAATGCGTGACTGACTAGATTACTTATCTTGTTTGCAGAAAAACATATATTACTCTAGGAAAGTTAATACATGGAACAAAATTCACAGTAATTTAATAGTAATACCGGCGAGAACTATTTTTTTTTTATTTTGTTGAAGACAGCGTGTATGGGACCCGTAGATACGAGGTCGTATTAAAAATTAAGCGAATAAATTCGGCCACTACTAAAATGCTCCCTTTGAACTATTTTATCAATTTAAAAACATCATTGATGTGGCTTACATTTATGTAATTATTTTAAATATAGTGAATAGAACTGAGAATAGAAATTAAGTACTGGTAAGAGTCAGAAAGTGGTTTTAACAAGGAAGCGAAACATGGATGTTTGCCCAAATATAAAGGAAATTATTTTACGTCGAAAGTAGGGTGTCACCACACGGTTACAGCTAATGAACAGAGATTGACGAAAAGGCCGAAAAATACAGTAAGTAAAGGATTAGGGTAAATAGGCGTACCTTACATTGGTGTCAGGTGTGGGGTTGGTTTTTCAACCCCCAGGTAAGAAAAAAAATAATAAAAAATTTTGAAATTTTTTTTTTTTTGGTAATTTTTTTCCTACTGGGCCAGTACGAGAAAAGTAGAAACTTGCCATCTACTTGTGTTACCCTAGAAGCAAGAAAAATCAAGGAAGATGCCAGAACACGAGACAGCATCTCCTGTGGTGCAGACAATCACAAATAACATCATTATGGGGATAGAATCCGTGCCAGTCTACGAAGGAATGAGCAGCATAGAAGAATTTCTGTCAACCATTGACGAAACCTCCCTAATCGCCAGGTGGACAGAGCAGCAGAAAGCCGCCATAGCTCGGTTGAAACTACGAGGGAAAGCCAAGCAGTTCATCGAATCAGAACCGGACCTAAAAAGTACCTCAAGCTGGACTACCTTGAGAAATGAACAGAGGAAACAATTTACGCTGCCATGTGTAAAAGGGACAGCAATGAAAAATTTTGTGGAATGTAGACAGAGGGTAGGCAAGCCATGTCGACAGTTCCTGACAAGGCTAAAGCTTGTAGCCAACAAAACTATTACGCTTACAGGATTAGCCGCCAATGACCAGATTCTCAAGGAAAAGCTGGAACAAGACACCATTACGCAGTTTGTTCTGGGACTTCTAATGTCAACCAAGCAGAGTGCTGTCCAGAAGCCCGACCACTCTGGCAAAGGCCTTAGAACTTGCAGAGAGAGAGGAATCGGTGGAAACGACAAGCAGAGAATGCCGAGCTGTCGACCACTTTCCTCCAAGAAACCAGCCCAACTTCAGATCAAATACCTCCAGGAATTTCAGCGGAAATTAGCGTGCAATAAGTGCAAACAAACGGGTCATACCGAGAGATATTCCAGAAATAGAGTGTTGGTATGCTATGGTTGCCAACAAACAGGACATTTTATCAGAGAATGTCCTGCCCGGAAATTTCAGGAACACAGCAGGCCGCTGGGATGTTTCAATTGCAAGGAATCAGGACAATTTGCTAGATATTGCCCACGGAAAACCACCAGCAGCCCTCAGGACGTGCTTTAAACTACAACGCAGCCCCTACCCAACCCCGAAGTCCGGCTGCTCAGCAGGCAAATTGGGAATAAGTAATAAGAATAAGGTGGGGATATATACTTGCTCTTTGAATGAAACCCTTCAGCCTAGAAATAGTGTAGAAATTAGTGTAAAAGGAAAGAAATAGGCGCTTTAATAGATTCAGGAGCAGTTGTATCCCTGGTGAAGCCTGATATTACCATGGGGTTCACAAAAATGTATTGTAGTAATAGTTTAGTTGATATTCAAGGAAATGCGATTCCAGCCTTTGGTGAGGCTATTATACCAGTGACTTTTCCGTGTAATGTAACTGTGCCACATAATTTTATGATTATCGAAACAGGTAGTTTCATGCAGACATGATATTAGGAATAGATTTTCTGCATAAGTATAGTACAAAGATTGATTGGGGAAATGGATGTTTTTATGCATTTGGTGAGGAAGTCGAAATGCTTACGGAGAAGCCTGAAGTCAGTACAGATATTATGGTGACTTCAGCAGAGGAGAATGCAAAGAAGCTATTAGGAGAGTGCGCTACCACTTTAAAGGAAATGAAGAGTGTTTTAGAAGAAATGAAGACTATTCCACAGATTACTCAAGCCGAAACTTCGTCGTTACCACCAATAATGATGGAGAATAATGCTAACATGATTGGTGATAATCTGGACATTTCTACTGAACAAAACCAAGTTCAGGAAATGAGAACGGATGTGGCAACGTCTAGGAAGGCTGCAGCTTCCAGGAAAGAACGAGAAAGTGGTAAGCAGAGTAAAGGATCTGCACAGAGAAGAAAACGAGAACTTTTAGTGACCAGGTTGAAGAAATTTGGAGAAGGTGATCAAGAAACGACGGCGTCAAGGCGTCCCGTTTCTTGTCCAGAGGAGAGTTTTGAAGTATTTATCGCACAAGATATGAGGATTCCCCCAATGTGTCAAGCTTTGTGTTCAGCTAAACTTCGAAATTCGTCTAGAGTCAAGGCTCAGCATTTGGTACTGGAACCAAATGTCGACTTACCACAAGGGTTACTTGTCGCAAGAGTTTTGAGTAAGGCAGGCAAATAGATTCCTATTCGATTAATGAATGTCACAGAGAACGAGTTGTTGGTTCAGAAGAGAACTATTGGTAGACCGTTTGAGGCTAGTGTTGAGGAACCAAGCATAGGTTCAACCGTCATGCCCGTTAGGAAGGTTGATAGGAGAGGAGGATGTAGAAGACATTTTAGCACAGTTAAGCTGGTGACAAGTTAAAAGAATTTATTTTAGAGTTTATACATTGTCAAGGCACCTGATAAAAAATTGACATGTACGAAAAATGTCATGCATAGAATTATTACAGAAGATGTTGTGCCTATTTGTAAGGGACCTTATCGAGTTCCCTTCCAACGACAGGAAATCATGAAGAAGGAAATTCGGAAATTATTGGACGACGAGATAATTGTGGAAAGTCAGTCTCCGTGGAGCTTTCCAGCAATTTAATTAAGAAAAAGACACATCCAGGAGAAGACGTTGAGCACAGATTGTGCATAGATTATAGGTTATTGAATGACATTACGAAGACAGATTATTTTCTTCTTCCTAATATTCATTAGACTATTGACCGACTTGCCGGATCCAAGTATTTCTCAACATTGGATCTTGCATCTGGATACTTCCAAGTACCGTTACATCCAGATGATCAGGAGAAAACTGCATTTTCAAGCCTTGAGAACCATTATCATTTTCTTAGGATGTCCATGGGATTAAAGAATGACCCAGCGACTTGGAGTAGGTTGATGAATCATATACTAGGAAAACTAACATTTACGGTGTGCCTAGTATCTTCTTCACCCAGCTATCGTAGTCCACTGCTGGACATAAGCCTCCTCTTTACATTTCCATTGTTTACGATCCTGAGCCACACTCATCCACTGACTTTCGATTGTTTTTATGTCATCTCGCCATCTTGTGGGAGGTCTTCCTGCACTTCGTTTGTCGTTTCGCGGTCGCCACTCTAATAATCTCTTCGTCCACCTATCTTCATTGCGTCTAGCTACATGTCCTGCATACTGCCACTTTAGTTACGCAATTCTTGTTATTATGTCTTCCACTTTCGTTCTTTTGCGGATATCTATGTTCTTGATGCGATTTGATAGTTTTATTCCCAGCATAGAGCGTTCCATTTTACGTTGAGCTATTCTAAGTTTTTCTGCACTCGCTCTTGTTAGCGTGAGTGTCTCTGCTCCGTAAGTCATGACAGGGAGCACACACTAATTAAACACTTTACGCTTTAAACAGATCGGGATATCACTCTTGAATACTCCCGTCAATTTACCATAGGCTGCCCATCCAAGCCCCACTCGGCTTTGTAGCTCCTGCGTTTGGTTGTCTCTGTGTATTTTTATGTCATGGCCTAGATATCTATATTCTCTTACTTCGTCGATGTTGTGACTTCCCAATGTGAGAGTTTCCCCGAGAACTGGGTTGGTCATTATCTTTGTCTTTTGTGTGTTTATTTGTAATCCACCTGCCTAGTATATCATGACGATATATTAGTATTTTCAAAATACATTAATACTCACTTACAACGACCCAGGCATGTCTTTGAAAAGATGAGAGCTAGCAATTTAAAATTTAAACCTACGAAGTGTCGTTTCCTACAGCAAGAAGCGGAATATTTAGAACATATTATAAAGGAAGGAGGATACACCACCCACCCGGATGAAACGAAAATTGTCAAAGCATACCCAATTCCACGAAATGTGAAAGAAATTAGAGCCTTTTTAGGATTATGTGGATTTTATAGGAAGTTCGTGCCGAACTTTGCAAAAATCAGCCAACTTCTAACGTCCCTTACGAAGAAAAATGTTAAGTATCAATGGGGAAAGGAACAGGACAATGCTTTTGTTACACTGAAAGAACCACCCATTTTGAGATACCCTGATTTCCACAAGGAATTTATAGTAAACACAGATGCAAGCGCCACCTCAGTAGCTGCAATTCTTATGCAAGTACATGATGGAATAGAGCACCCTATATGAAGAGCACAGGGGAAAAAGGGGCTCATCGACAATTTTTGTGAAAATACGATATTGTGCTGTATTATATTTTGCAATGTAATATTTCTGATGATGTTATCAAAACAGGCAAAAATGCGCTCCTCAACACCTATATCGGTAGTTAAAAAAAGTCGTACAGGGCAAAAACGGGCTCATTTAACGAGTTGCAGACAAAAACGGGCTTATTGCGTCAAAATTTATATTCCGTCGCGGCTTAGTTACACGTGTTTGACTGATATCGAGGTAATGCTTACCTGTTTGTTGTTATCACGACAGTGTTTTTGTCAATTTTAGTAGTCGAAAGAAGTGTTAATTAAAAATGAATAGCCACAGTGGTAGTGATGAGTCTGAGGATTGCATGGAAGTAAAGAAAACGAAGAAAAGAAAGATAACTGGAAGAATGAGAGATGTGAAGAAGAAAATTAAAACTATGTCACATGAAATGGGACCTGACTGTCAATGTCAAAAAAATTGTTTTCAAGTAGTGCCAAAAGAGACTAGGGATAAAATTATACAACAATTTAATCTTTTGCCTTCTACTAATGCACAAAATGTATACCTTTGCGGATTAATATCCCTCCACCCTGTTCATCGACCATCAAAAAAAGAAGTAAGTAAGCATTTTGAAGCCACTTATAAATATAGATTAAGAGGAATAATGAATGATTCTGCGACAGAATTTCAAGTATGCCGCAAAGCCTTTATATCTGTTCACGGTATCTCGAAAAAGAAAGTAGAGTATCTTGTAAAAAGCCTCAAATTGACTGGTTCCGCACCGGAAGATAAACGCGGCTTGCATGGTAAACAACATAAATCGCTTAGCGTTGAAGCAAAGAGTGCCGTTCGTGAACACATTAATTCATTTAAGGGCAGAAATAGCCATTACAGCTTAAACAGAACCTCCAAAATTTATCTGCCTGAAGATTTGTGTGTAAAGAAGATGTACGATATGTTTTGTGACCTGCACCCAAATATTAAACTGTCCTACGAAAGCTATAGAACAATTTTTTGTCAGGATTTCAATATAAGTTTTGGATATCCACGTACGGACACATGCAGTGCATGCGATGAGTTTCAAGCAAAGTTAAAAGGATTAGAAGCAGAAAAGAAAACAGTAAGCAATGATGTAAGGGCCACGAAAATTATTACAAATCAAATTATCGACATAACTACCGAAAACAGGATACATAAAATCAAGGCCGAAACATTTTATAAACGGAAGAGGAATGCGAAAGCTTCATGCAAGAAATATCCTCATACGGAAGCTATATGCATCGATTTTGGGAAAAACTTGCCAGTACCCAATATTGCCACCAATGATGTTTACTACAAGAGGCAACTGTCGGTCTATTCATTCAATGTCCATGTTTTATCCACATCCCAAAGTGTTTTCTACGTATATGACGAAACTGAAGGAAAAAAGGGAAGCAATGATGTTTGTTCTATGCTTCATCATTTTGTCTACAACTTTTTGGATCCTTCAGTGACAGAGCTACAGATATTTTGCGACTCATGTAGTGGGCAAAATAAAAATTTTACAATGTTTCGCTTTTTACATCATTTGGTAAATATCGAAAAAAGGTTACAGGTAATAAAAGTCACATTCCCAATAAGAGGACATTCATACCTCGAATGTGACAAAAATATGGGGTTAATCAATTATAAGGCTAAAGCTGAACTACCTAGTGAATGGGCTGAAATATTTCGCGAAGCACGTCGTAAACCATCTAGTTTTGAGGTTATTGAAGTGGACCACTCATTTTACCGAAACTGGAATGATCATCTGGAAAAAATATACTTGAGGAAGTCACCGTTTCCGTCACGTCCTTTAAAAGAATTAGAAGTATCACGGAGTCCAATAATCAAATTTCGTAGCTCATACAATGGTCTTTGGGAAGGTGCAAAAATAGAGAAAGCAAAAAAGAATGTACAGAGAGGTCTTCAGGACAACGAGTTCATTCTCCCTAATCATGTGTATGCAGGTAATGAGCAAAATATATTACACAAGAAATAAATAATATTTTTAATAGCAATATTAATATACTTAATTTATTATATTTTCAGACAGGCTGCCCATATCCATTGAAAAATATCAGGATCTGCAGTCTCTGAAAAGGTTCTGCAGCGAAAACACCTTCGACTTTTTTTCTAGCATTCCTCACAAATAGTTTTTTTTTAAGTTATTTGCAATAGTATATTTTGTATCATTAACTTTCAATAAAAACATTTATTAAAATAATGTTTACGTGCATTTGTTCATATAGGGACATGTAATAAGCCCCTTTTTGTCTAGTACGTTTTACATTAATGAGTAAAAATATTGATTATTCAGAAATTATAGGATTTATTCAACAAAGGACTGATGATAATGTTTTACGAATACTTAAAAAATAACATTTGTTACTCGTTAATAGATTGCAAGCACCTAAAAATCCCGAAATGACGTACAAAGTATATTTTTATGAATAACTCGGAAAGTCAAACATGTTAATGAGCCCCTTTTTCCCCTGTGCTCTTCATATGTTATTCCAGCAGAACATTAAATGAT
This sequence comes from Pissodes strobi, assembly GCA_016904865.1. Taxonomy (NCBI): domain Eukaryota; kingdom Metazoa; phylum Arthropoda; class Insecta; order Coleoptera; family Curculionidae; genus Pissodes; species Pissodes strobi. The sequence continues at coordinate 2,663 of JAEQML010083756.1, read as the reverse complement.
GCCGAAAGAAGATACAGTGCGGCAGAACGAGAATGCTTAGCTGTTGTTTACACTGTGAAAACATATAGTGTATCTCACGGGAACTAATTTTGCCATTATAATCGACCATCGACCTTTAAAATATCTTTTGACTATCAAAGATCCCAGCTCGAGATTAGTTAAATGGGCTAAGTTCCTCTTTGAATACAGTTTTACGATAAGATACCGCCCAGGCATAATTAATAATCGAGCAGATGCATTAACTAGATTAAGGTCTGAAGAAACCACTGAGCCTATTGTTGCTATGGTAAATATACTGGATGAAGTTAAACCCGTCATAAGGAAAATACCCCATTAAATAATACGAAAATATTAATAAATAATGAATTTTTATGTTGCCCATCAAGTTCATTTAAAACTAATTTTTGTCTTTTAAATATACCAGTCGATAATTATCTCGTTAATATAAAAAGAAAATTAATATTATGGGTTGAATCTACGTAAATACAGCAGTAGCAGTAGCATTCAGAAAATAATTGCATTCGGATTATCTGTTTAAATTTATCGCTTTCACTTTTGTTCTTACCTGATTACTGTAATTGTTTTTTCATTGAAATATTGTTCATCACAATCTTTATCACCTTAAACAGCTATTTATTTTATTTAATTTAAGTTCAGAGATATGGAGGATATAGGCTTTTAAAAAAGGGACCGTAGCTATTAATAGTGGAACCAATTAGAAATCTAGGTTCTCTAGTTCTTGAATCTCGATGACAATAAAATGCTCCGCTGCCTAGTAATCCATCGAGACTTATAAGTACCTCACGCCCAAGAGAAGTCAATAAGTTAATAAATAAAAATATTATTTTCTAGAGAATTGGTCGATTAGGCCATGTTTGTATAAATAGAGCATGAAATAAGATACCCTGATTATGATTAAGAAATATAAACACCTTACTCCAAAGGTTGGGGAATGAACTCATTAAGCTGCATTGTTGCCAGGGCAAAACCCATAAAAAATGGTAAAATCAACAAATAGAAAAATTGGAGTTTTTGGTCGATAAGAAAGACAGCGTAATAGGGAAAAGAATGAGGCAACCAAGAAAGGGCGCTTCAGAAATGGGCGAGGTGTATTTAGAAACATTTTCCCCCACTTCTGACTATAAAGAGCTACCAGTACTGTTCTACGCTCAGTCGTAATAGTTTTTTTTTATTCTTTGAATTTTGCTCCAAGTTAATTAAAGTTAAACATCAGTTCATCGGGTGAATAGTGATTTATTCTAACAAGCGACAGTGACTAGCTGCGAAAATTTCGATTTGTACAGACAAATTACTAGTGTAGGGTGGATTGAGACAATTGTAATTTAAAATAAAAGTAATAAATAGGATTAAGATAACTTTCGCAAATAGTGCAGACTTTAGTGATAGCGTGATACATGAACAAACGAACGTCATGGCTGTATGGATGGTCATGTTTCTGACCTATGTACGGAGGATGGAGGACCAAGCTGTACGAGATGTATTATACCGCGTAGCGCTCTACCACTGTGTAGGGCTGATCCTAGAATTGGGGGGTGACAGGACGCCCCCTGTCACCCCGACATGTGGCCCCTCCGGTCGTTGGTTGGTCTTTGGTGCGAACTAATCCACACAGAATACCAAGCGTATCGGACCAGCAGAGCCATCCAGGAGCAGCGGGTCTGTGCTCCCTGCACGTGTGCTCTCTGGGTCCGCTATACTCCCCCAATGTGTTTTGGGAACTGTTTAGGATGGTGGGCATCCCTACCTGCCCCTGCCCGGTGTACGCTGCGCGCCCCCGGAATTGTGTGGGCCCGGGAAACTCGTCCCGGCCACATCCAAGCCCAATTGAAGCTCTGCGGGAGCTGATCCATGATCTTCAACCATCCACAGCAAGCAGAGACATGATGTCGATGGCTATGTCCCGATGACCCCTGCCAGAGACACTCCAGCCCATGGCAGGACCCTCCACCTCAGCAGAAGGATTACCAGCCCTGGGACCTCTCCCTGTGGGACGGGGACGGCCAGTCCGAGGGCAAGCTTCGCTCTCCGGACCCGCTGCCAGAATCCCCACCATTGGCCACGTAGGACATGTCAGGTCCCACCCCAGTCCAAACCAGGGCCCCTCGCCTTTTTACCCCACGCCTGCTGCTGTGCCTTTCACTTCATAATTTTAAATAATCAGAAAAAATTGGGATTCGCTCCTTATGGAATATTTTAATTGACCTAAAATAACTATCCAAAAATGCACGGTTCAAACATTTAAATTAAAATAAACAATTACTTCCAGTGAGTCGTAATCATAAAAACATATGTTTTTTTGATTTTTGACATTTGGGTCACCATGCTAAGAAAAACAATTATAAGATAAGGGTTTAGAAAGAAAAAGGAAGGTTTATGTTATCTATATTAGTTCAGGAAGTAATTTAAACTTATCCATCAGTTAAGGCATAAGTAGAGTGGGAAAGAAAAGAAAGTAATTAAAAATTTCTTTCTTTTTTGGTAAGTAGGGGGAGTAGTGTGACACAAACCCACGGGCCAGCCCGGACTTTAGATAAATTTGTTTCGAAAAATTGTTTTTATTTTTAATTGATTCAAAAAATCAAATAAAGTAAATTCGTTTCGAAGTAAATCGCCAAGAGAGAATTATTAAATAAAATCGTAAT
>JAEQML010083755.1:0-10364 GCA_016904865.1 Pissodes strobi | reverse complement strand
GTGTGTGTGTGTGTGTGTGTGTGTGTGTACACACACGTGTGTATGTTCAATTTGACCAAAGCGGTCACCACCTGGGTCTTTGCATCTTCAGTTTATTTATAAATGACTTATGTTATTAAAATAACTACAACGGCTTCAACTCATCAGGACATAGTCCCCTTAACGAATGACACTGTTGGTTCCTTCCTGCTCAATACACTATAAATAATGTTACACTAAGGAACGGAAGAGTTTGTTGTTAATCTTGGTGTATATACTGGTATTGGAATTCTCTTATTACCGGTATCTATAAATATGCTCGTAAATGCCCAGCATAATTTCATCAAATATGCAAGGCGTAAAGCTGAGATTAATCGTAGAGATAGATGACAAATGATGTTTTACTTGGGTCTGACCACAAGGGATATTACGATGTCTGTTTTGCCTTCAAGGTACTCAATAACCTCTACAATATTTTTAATTTCTTATCCCTGGTTGTTAAACTCGTAATCAATCCCTTCTGCATATACCATATTGTCGTACTTGGTGCCTTCTTTTTAATCAGATCAGTCGGATTTCAGCTACTGTAAATAAATATTATAGTACGTTGAACTTCTTTAATATAAGCCGTGATAAACTTGAGACTTTGGCCAAAAGAGCCCTTTTAACTCAAGTTCATTTAAGTGCGTTAGTCCTGTGATGTAACCATTCAAATGTTGTATACATTGATATTCATATTCAAAAAGTAATTTATTAGTAAATTTCGTTGATAAAGCATAGATACGATCTAATGAGGTATGTACGTACCCTTGCAATATATATTTAAGATCAAACAAAAGCAGAAAGTAAACAACTGCAAAAAGTCAAAATCAAAACCAGAACTAAACATGAAGTCAACAACCCAAAAACAACAAATATAAAATAACATGTAAATCAGGTAAGGCAATAAAATGTTCAGCAAACAAGTTGTTACATGAGCACAAGGATTAATTAAAAATAAATAAATTAAAAATTGTAGGAACCAAACATAAGCTTTAAAATTGTACACCGCATAAAAAATGGTAATAAAATGCGCTAAAGTTAACATCCTCAAGGGCATCCAGGTAGAATTCCTGCATATTATAATATGCTTTACTCAGACGTGATTTCTTAAGTAAGCGATAAAAAGTCTTCAACTAGTTGGCAAATGATAGGAAGTCTTTGAACCCTCATAAATCATTGATCCATTTACCAAGGTACTTCTCAGAAGTGGCATAGGCAGGTTGAGAGTATGACGAGTCTCATGCTGGGGGCAGGCCCCTGGAGCCTAACATGGTTTTTAACGAACCAGAAACGATATCTACAAGATTCTCTCTTATTTCCGTTGACAATAAATCTGTCTTTTTCTGAAGTAGTAGAAGCACATTTAAAAGACCCTGATTGGTCACGCCCCAGAATGATATACCATAACTCAAACAAAGAGAAATAAAGTGTTCGTGGTAGTTGCTGGCCCAATTCCTCTCTAATCGCTCTCACAGCAAAATACCTCGATGAGGGTTTTCTACTCAAAGTTAATATGTGGTCCTCGAAGTGCAATTCACTGATCAGGATTCCAAGAAACCTAGTCTTCGAAAGGAGATCACCATCCAGAAGCAAATCTGCCACATCACACCTAAACCCAACAATGTGGGTTTTAGTTAAGTTCAAATGAAGGCGGTTGATGTCAATTTTTTAATGATTTCCATCAGGTAACTTGCTATGGTTCGTTTTAGCCGTCAAATCCCCGTGTCGTGCCACAATATCAACGTGTCGTCAGCAAAAATCTAAATAAACTACTACACGTATTTTAACTACTAGACAAGACAACATTACTATACATATCGGGTATATTAAGATAGAGATAGGGCCGAAGTGCGCCAGTCAACTTCAAACAATTTGATTCTGCTTTGTCCCGTCAAACAGAGCAGACTGGATTTTGCGGGGTCTCCAGTAAACTCGAGCCCGCCCGCGCTTTAAATTGCAATTCGTGTTATTATAAACTCGAATAGTATTAAACCATCCCGAGGGTGTATCTTCCATGGTTTAGCTCGGATTTGTAACCAAATCCGAGTAATTGACTAGGAACCTTATATTTTTGCAGTTTCCGGGGACGGATCCCCGGATCCTTTACGGCAATGTCGCATTCAACCGCTTCAGGTAATGTAGATAGCCACGGCGTACGCACGTTCTCAATGTCCGAGGCGACGGGAGATGAGGCATCCTCTATCTTTCGGGACTCCAAACTCAGCGACAGAGCGAAATCCCAGAAGGAAATCGAGAGAATAGTCGCCGAATTCAAGGCGGACCCTCGATGCAGCAAATGTACGCAATGGCTCGCCGTCTTTAACAATGACAACGCGCAACAAATCGACCTAGAAAATGCCTTTTACCAAGGACTAAAACACGTCAAGGATGTCCACCCAAAAGGCATCAAGAACTCCAAAAAGATCGAAGCCAGTGGTGACTGCGGTCAAAGAGCCTCATATAGTAAAGCATCAACCTTAGCAAAAGGAAAAAGTGAAACACCGCCGACCTATACCAAAAAAATGAGGGTCGAGCAAAAACCGAAAGACAAAAAATGGCAACAGACGGATGACAACAACCTTCAAATGACCTTGAAGGCTACGACGCCACCAGAAAAAACTCCCGAAGTTGTACCAGGCAGCAACGAGCCTACACAAACGGCTCCGCCCCCAGAAACCGAGGCGACTCCACCCACGGGCGAAGTCCCTATGGAAACTACCGAACAGACCAGAAGGACAATTTAAAACACCTTTCAAAGCCCTTCCCTTTAAAAGGAATATTAGAAAGGTGTACCTAGACGTGGGACAAGAAAATGCAATAAAAGTCAGCAACCGTTTTCAGCCGCTAAGCGACTCTGAAGACACTGACGTAGACAGGAGATCAGAATTATCGGAAATTAGCGCGGGTAAAACGCGGCCCCGTAGAGTTATCCCTAAAAAGAAAACTCCATTGAAAGCTAAAGTGACACCACCGCCGCACATTGTCACAAAGGGAGGCCTGGTGAGCCATCACGAGTTTGTGGCAACACTTAGAATGGCCGGTATAAAAGATTACCGGTTGAAATATACCGGGAATAGCATCGTGATATGGTGCAACGACATTAAAGACTGGAAGAACCTCAAGCGCATGTTTGACAAAGACAATGTCCAATATCACTCGTACGCTGAGAAACAGTGTAAAACGTGTAACGGCGCCCTTTACTTACTTTTTGCAAAGTCCTGTATTTCGGTTTTCTCGGGCGCCACCCCTTTGATATTTACAGCGACAAAGGGGATCGCTGTTCGCCTATCGGGTAGCCTTTAGACAGTGGAGAAACTGGTTCGGTTTTTAAATGATCGGAATCGGTCCCTGGTAAATGAAACACCCCGTGTAAACAAAATAATGGTCGTGTTTATCCGACAGTAAGTATAAACCTAACTTCCTTATAGCTAAAGATATCGGACAACTTATTCTAAGCGACCCAACTCGGTAATATGTAAGAAAACTCAAACGGTAATAAAATAATCGAATTCTCTAGTCGCGCGGTAGACTGTAGCGGTGCGGAAGCCCCACAGTAAGTATATTAGCAATTACGTTAAACGGTAGCGGTACGGAAGCCCTACGGTAAATATGGCAGTAAATACGGTAAACGGTAGCGATACGGAAGCCCTACGGTAAGTGCGGTAGTAGATACGGTGAACTGTAGCGGTCCGGAAGCCCTACGGTACGTGTGGCAGTAGATACGGTACGGAAGCCCTACGATAAATACGGTATACGGTTTTCAATAGCTCCAGCTCTATGACACGGTCGGTTCAGCAGAACGGTTCCCGAACTCGGACGTGAAGCCTGGATGGACTTAGTTTGGAAGGATACGTAGCCGGGATTACTCCACTTGCCAAGCCAGGATGGCCGGGATTACTCTACTTGCCAAGCCAGGATGGCCGGGATTACTCCGCTTGCCAAGCAGGGATGGCCGGGATTACTCCACTTGCCAATAGGGATGGCCGGGATTACTCCACTTGCCAAGGCAGGATGGCCGGGATTACTCCGCTTGCCAATAGGGGAGCCGGGAATACTACGGTAGGCCGGGATTACTCCGCTTACCAAGGGAGGATGGCCGGGATTACTCCGCTTGCCAAGGCGGGATGGCCGGGATTACTCCACTTGCCAATAGGGAAAGGATCACGGACCAGGAATACGGTACGACGGATATTTACCTGCTCGGTCGGTCCTTCCCGGTTTGTCTGGAGCTGGGCTTGGTCGGCGGTGTCTCCTACTGGTGGGGTATGCTGCTTGCTCGGTGCCAGGCTGTCTCTCGACTGCCGACTGACTCGACTCCGGACTGACTCGACTCGAGAACCCCGGGTGGCTGGGTACTGCCTGTTTAGCGCGATGCCGCCCCGGCCGCCCGGTTTTGTTAGCTCGACCCGTAGTGGGGATCGCCGCGATCGCGTCATCGGCCGGCCGATAGGTGGGGACCTCACGCGCAGCGTGATGCGACGAAGATCGCGACGCTCTACTGGTACTGCACGAGAACCACGGAAAAAGTGAAAACCGCTTTCCCGGCTTTTCGCGACGGAATATTTTATAGATTTGAATTTAGCATATTTAAATTATATTTTATGAAAAAGAATGATGTTAATAGCACGTAAAATAAGAAAGTTAAACCGTAGTGCATAGCATTCCCCTAAAAATATAGTAACTTCGTTACAAACGCATGCTTTCGTCCTAAAAGAATTAGACGGCGGTATACTGCCAGAAGAAGTGCGAAACGCACTTATCGAAGAATATAACATGTCCATCAAAAACGTGTATTTAATGAAGAAAACACGCACCCCCATGTACTTGGTCATCACTGACGCTGACAAGACCCTGAAGCACCTAAATAACCATGCAAACACATGGCCCTTGAAGACTTTGCAAAATTTTCCCTTGAAGGGAAGGTGAAGGGGATAAAAAGGCCATATTTCAAGCCACCTTAAACTTTTACACAAATGAAATTGAAAAATTTGACATAAATAACATATGATCGCAACTACCTAATATAAATTTCATGTAAAATGTATCAATACCTTTATAACAATTATTGTAAATATTTAATGTATGTATCACGTAAAATTCTCGATGTGGATGAACCGCGTTTCATTTATATTGACCCGCCCTCTTGTATAAGAGGGCGGAGCCTATAATATGTGGCTGGTATATGTATACAGGAACACCTTCTGTGCGCCTAATACCCAGTGGCGGCTCGTGAGGTTTTAAATAGGTAGTGCGCAATTTATGTAGGTTTTTTCGTACGCATAGGGGGATGGCCGCTGCAGGCGCCGCCGGAGGATTATCCGCCGAAGGCGGAAAGTTTTGGGGGCGCCACGACCATTTTTTTACCCAAAACTCGTTAAAATCGTTTAAAAAATGAATTCGGCGCCCTCTTGAATGGTAATTGTTGCGCACTAAAAGAAATTAATAAGTAGGTACTTATCGATTCCAGAAGAGTACCTAAACCATTAAAACAGTTTATTGTAACTACAAATCAATAAAGTTCAAAAAAAAATCAGGAGAAGTTCGAAAACGTTAAAAAATATATCGGTTTGATGGCAAAAAAGTGTTATTGAACATCTTTTTGTCGATGGTTAGCCCTTCGACTTTGCCGTTTCCTAGCTTTAAAGGGTAAATTCCATTCGCCACAAGATTTCGGGGGTTAAAATGTCTGGTGAAAGACCGACCATCCTTTTTCTTGGCACATGTTTGGTCTAATTTTAAAACCGGCATCGGTCGCCCTAACATCTTTATTTCAATCTTTTTATTCAGATCCCATAGAGAAAAGTTATTTTTAATAATATTGTCAACTGAATTTATGCCCCCACAGCAATTGTCAGAACCCGAACTACTAGCCATGACAGTAGAATAATAGTATATAAATAAAAAAATAAAACACTAAACAATATTACGTATACTAAACTCACGAGTTTATATGCAGCTAATTAACAAGCGTCAATGAACCGAATAAAACAAAAATAAATTCAGGACTCGACTGGAGTATAATACAGAATAATACTTATAATAGTAGTATATAATATTCGCTCTAAAAAACGATTTACCTGCCACTTTTTCCACACAAGCTGAATTTTTCAGGACCTATAATAAATGTGTTGCATCAGCCGTAGCTTGAAGGCGAAGAGGCTGGACATATTTAATTAGGGCGTAAACCCATGACGTCTCTCAGTATTTATTGTTATACCATTGTTAGTTTATAAGCAAAAAATATGGAATTCGCTCTATTACCTTGTCAAGACATAAGCGAAACTTTTATAAAGAATATTTTTTTTTTCATTTAGGCCTTCCCTTTTTGTTAATTGAGTGTTATATTTAAAAATAACTATTTTTTAATTAAATTTTTGCACGGTTGAAACCGAGATATTTTACTTTTAAATTTTTTTTCGGCCATATGGGCTAATGCAAATGATTTTTTTTTAATAAATATCAAAAAATACTTGCTACAAAGACCTTATTGTGCATTGAACCAAAAAATAAGTATTTTTTCCTCTATACGATGGTACCAATATCTCGATTTTTGATGATAGTGTCCTTTTGTGGAGTCTAATTTTGTATTACCTCCGGAATAAGAGTTATCTTATCATGTACTTTCATCCCTGAAAAAATCAGCTTGTGACACCATACTATATACGCAAGAATTGCAAATTATCACTAAATTAAGCTACAAAGTGCGGATCTAAATAGCGCACGGATGAGCCTTGACTTCTCGTGATTTTACGAACATTCCCGACCGTTTTGTATGACGAAAATGCATTTAACAAGAGCGCCGAACACTAGCGCACGGCAGATTTAAACTAGTTGTGGTTACGGACGGAGGTCGCCGCTGGACGCTCTGCGTTTTGATCGTCGCCGTCGTGCCTCGATTTCGCTCTTATAAATAATGTATTCTGCGGCCAGTGGAGATTCAAAAATATGTAAATTCGCAAATTATAGTTAGTTTATGTTAAATTGTATGTAGGGAAGATTTTATTTTTCCGTTTACTTTCGAAGGCAGTGCGCGCGCACGGGCGCACTTATTGAGAAGCCGCCCCTGCTAATACCTAGCCACGTCTCTTTGTACATTACGTATATTTTCAGTGTTTGTTTTGTCTTATTAAAACCAGGTTTTTTTTCATCGTGCTTTTTCCTGAAAGCCTCGCACTAGTTAAGCATAAGTCAGAAACAGAATCATGAACTAACACTCGTAGAGATACGAAGTATCGCAATACCATTGAAGGGGTCAGCCCAAATAATGTGAATACTTAAGGTAGTTGGCACCCTAGCGAAAGCTGTCTGGCTGGTTTGCAGATAGAGAGAAGAGTGGCTAGGGAATCATGTAAATTCATCTAGCTTTAGAAACTCTACCTTGATAGGACTAGTTTAGTTAGAATAGCCATATATCTAAGACTGTAAATGTATGAAATAAATGATACTGGCTTGCTTGCTTGGTTCAAACAATTTCTACTAACGATCCACCAATGGTGGATCTCCTAACATTTAGAATCTGGGTCCACCACTGCTGGATTTTTAACTACAGCCTTATTTTTTTAGCACTTTTGTGTGTCCAACTGAAATTTTAGCCTTTAGTGACAGAGTAGATGAATTTAGAAAAATTAACACTGAAGTTGTGGCTTGTTCAGTAGATTCTCACTTCACTCACTTGGCATGGATGAACACACCAAGGAAAGAAGGTGGTTTAGGAAGTGTTAATATTTCATTATTGTCTGATTTAAGCCATAGCATATCTAAGGATTATGGTGTTTTCCTGGATGATGTAGGACATACTTTAAGGTATCTTCTTCATTTTACGTCTGAATAAATAAAAATCCATTACGTGTTAAATATATTATATTATATCGGGAATTTCTTACCAAATGGGTAACTTTTTTAATACTGATTTTAGAGAAAAAGTGGTGCATACAAATTTCAGCATCGTGAGAAAATAACTTTACACAAGCGCTGTTTGCTGTAGGACATACAGGGTTAAAAAAAGTAAAAGTCATAGTTCATTAAAATTAAAAACATAGAACATCTGCATCTAGAAGTGAATTTTAATAGTAAATGTACTATAATTGTTTTTATTTATGTTGGTAAATTTAGCTTGACACCAATAGATCACAAAAAACTACAAATTTAAATTTTCTTAAAAAATTAAATTTGCTTGGAGGAAAACGACACTAACCTTTTACAATGGTAAACTAATAAAGTGTAAAAAGGGTAATACCATGCTATGGAAACATCTCTGTCAAACCTTTAAACTTCGTTCCAAACGTAAAAAGCCCTTTCCTGTTTTTAAATTATATTAAATATTAGTAATCATAATTAAACTGACAATGGCTGAAAAATTAGAAATAGTTTTTAGTACTGGCGATAATTAGAAGACGCATTAGGAGATGGCCAAATTTTGAATATTTGCAACCTAGACTAACAATACTGGCTCCGTAGAAAATAATGTCAAGAAAAAACTTAACACTTAATGCAGAAAATCAGTAAGAAGTGTTGCAAGCTGTAGTGGAGAATTTTAAAAAATCACGCTCAAACCTAGAGATATGGAATCGCGTTTCCTATTCTGTGCCTGGTGTTGAGGAGAAGCTGAATACGACTCTTTCTTTACAATAAGAATAAGGATTATATTTAATGATATTCAGTGGCGGATCTACCTTGAATTTGCAGGGGTTTGCGCAACTCCCACAAAATAAGAAATAGAATAATATAAATTTATTTTTTATCGTTCACTTCCAATGGCGTTGTATGCTCACAGAATTGTGGTTGATGGAACGATGTGAACCCCAGTTTCGGTACTGAATGTGTGACCACATTCCAAAACGAACATTTGGTGCGGTATTCCAAATAATGAAAGAAAAAGAAAAGTCGGTCGATTTCGGCCGAGCGAGAAAAACAGTCAGCGAAGCGTGAGAGACATAGCCAATGCGCCGCGCCCCTGCTATACTCGCTCAGCAGCATTCGATTCATCTCATATTTTAGTTACCATAAAGTTATTGTTTCATTCTTAGAGTATGATACAAATGAAGATCAATCAGAGCAAAGTTTGCCTGAGTAATTGATACACAATTATAATTGTATATTTTCTAAATATTATCTGTAAATATGGAACACAAAAAATACTTGTATTTCGTAATATTAATCTGGAAGCTTTAACTTTTGTCTTGCGACTCTTGTGGTCTTAAGCATATGCCATTTTTTCCTCTGAGATCGATTAAAGAAATTAGTCTCCAAGCACAGACCTTTCCGCGATATTGTTCAACAACGGCCTTTACTTTTTAAGCCACCTTGTAAGTCCTACATCAAATTTTCCTCGTGCAAAGTTTTTTCTTACAATGCAGAATTTTTCATGAAGTCACTTTTTCTTATAAAACCGATATTAAAGTTTTTCATTTGGTAAAAACTTCCCAACACACAATGTATAATTTACTATTATTTTGCTACCTACTGATTTATTTAATATTAACTTTGATTGAATTTTGATTCTTATTAATATGGTAGAGGTCTTTTTATCATCGATCCAAAGGGAACTGTAAGGCAAATCACCATGAATGATCTTCCGGTGGGTAGAAGTGTAGATGAGACTTTGAGGCTAGTACAAGCTTTTCAATATACCGACAAGCATGGAGAAGTATGCCCTGCTGGTTGGAAACCTGGTCAAGATACAGTGAGTATTATCATCAATTGAAGCGTTCGTACTGTCTATGTAGTATTTTTGTCGACTAGATAATATGGTTTGCTGAAATACCATTAAATGTATCTGGTGTCACTTTTGGCGAGTCCAGACAGTTTATGTCGGCTTGGAATAACGATCTATGTTACATCAATGTCGGATGCGGATAGCCGTGGCGCAGTGTTAATTTCTGTTTGTCGTTGTGTACATCAACGTTAGGTGCGGATAGTCGTTGCGCAGTGTATCAAGTTTTCAATATGGACGAATACCGCAAAATGAACCAACACAATCCTATGCGGTTTTCTCCTAGTGATATTAGTACGCTGAAAAAAATCAAAAAGATAAACCATACAGATAAATATAATGCCTCCTATGATCTGTATGTAGTATGACCTTGATGATACCTATATTATTTAGTCTATATATCTCACAATGTCAAAATCGGGATGGTGGCCATTATTTTTCAACGAAGAGAAATTGATTTATTATGTCTTATTTTAAAACTCTAGAATTGGGTATAATACGCGCTCTTTTAGTATTTTGATAGCTTTATTTTATTTTCAAATGATGTACATACTGAGGGTAAATGAATAAGAAATTGTATTGCTGAGGTGGTATTTTTATAATAAAATGCAACTGTTTGAAATATCAATTT
>JAEQML010083754.1:0-10364 GCA_016904865.1 Pissodes strobi | reverse complement strand
GTTTTACAGCGTTATTTCCGAAACTAAGTTTTCTCTAGCTCTATGTGAACAACAGTTTGACTCAGACGTTTAAATTCTTAGTACAGTAAATATTTCGAGCATTTGCTTAGATAAATCTTTTGTTCCTTTTCGTGAAGTAACCAAGTAAAGTTAATCGCTTTCTTCTTTACCTATAGTCGTTATTGTCAGGCACAGCCGAGTGTACCGGGATACCACGAATATTAGTAGTTTTTTGTTCTAATTTACTTGACATTTCAACTCAGTAGTTTCTTTAATCTTTATAATACGATTATAATCAACCAGTTCTTTTTGGTAATAAACCGATCCTTTGTTTGTCTATCCACCTGATTTATTTGATATGTGTGTTCCAGAGGAGAGAGTCGCTAAAAGTGGTAAGTATCTGATTTCTTATTACTTGCGCTCAATAATTGAAACGTTCTGGATTTACTTTTGATTAATATTTGAGTATTTGCTTATTACTGACTTTACTTTTGATTAATATTTAAGTATTTGCTTATTACTGACTTTGATTTTTGATTAATATTTGAGTATTTGCTTATTACTGACTTTGATTTTTTGATTAATTTTTAGTATCCATTTTTCCATTATTAATACTGATAAATTTCCGGCATTTAAATCTGATCTAATTTTCTAACTTATTTTTGTTGATTTATTGATCGGTGTTATTGATAGAGAAAAAAATAACAAATTTTCGGTAATCTTTTTATTTTGTCGCAAAGCTTAAGCTAAAACGAGTTCCATATTTCAACAGTTAGTTTGGGTTAGTACCGTTGCTTGTGCCGTCTACAAGTTCGTGGCTCCTTATAAATAATTATAAATATAACCCACATTTGAGCTAGGGCCTAAATTTTTTGCTCAGTCGACAACTCGTTATAGCCTACGTATCTACACTCGTAAATTCATAGTTTTAATTTTAAATTCTCCAACTTTCAATTTTTCTTTTAATTTGAAATTATTCACTCTCGGTTCCTTCTAAGCTGGAGTGAAGGTTTTGCGCCTATTAGAAGGACAGAAAAAGCGTAACAATACTTCGAATTAAATAGCAGGATCCACAAATCAATTAGTTTAAAGTTTCTAGAGTTTATACTTCACCAATCTTCCTCAAAATCAAGTTACTCAAAACACCAATCAACATCTCACATAATTTTTAAAATTTTTGGTTTACTTTAGGCACTGTAAAGCTTAGATTTTAACAGGAGCAAATGAAATGTGTGTTTTCGCCCATGCATACTATGAAATTAAGTGTGACATACTAGAAGAATCATTTGGTAATTTTTTCATGGATCCCAACAAAGATAACTTCATCAAGCAACTTTACTGCGAATGCTTTGTGAGACACAATATTGACTATATCTCCACTTCGGCTCTGGTCGCAAGTGTAAAGAGCACAAGTACTAATTTAGTGTAATAAAGCTGAAAAACTTAAAAGAACTGAAAAACGCTGGACGATTCGAGGGAGAAATCTGCCCCTGTTGTCAAGAACGAGAAATGTAAAAAATGAAAATGGTTAGTAAATGCAATAAAAATAGTAAAGCTCATAAACTTTGTCAAGTTTTGAATTTGGCTTTTTACTGTTTTAATTGCACTTGCTAACCATTTTCATTATTAGATTCTAGTTCTCGACAACGGGGGCAAATTTGTTCCTCGAAACGTCGAACATTTTCCAGTTCTTCTAGATTTTTCAGGTTCATTAGGGTCACAAAACTGGAGCGGCCTTATTCCTAGTCTTAATAAAACAGAGGTGGACAAATAGGCAAGAATTTGTCTCGTAAATCTCTATCCTCCACAACAATATAGAACATATCTGCAACTGTGTACTTACGTAAAGCTAGATGAGCGCCTTGATCAGGGGGGTAGTTTCGTTTCAACGAGTTTACAACTGGTATTGCTATCGAATGCAGGCCCATCTCTTTAGCCTTTTGCAAAATGTTCCTAGAAAACAGTTAAATTGAATTATCTTTTTTTTGTGAAATTTCATATGCTGGCTTCTATCGAGAAAAAAAAACGAAAATACTTAATTAAAATCATCATTTAGATTTAATTCCAGAAAATTAGCTATTGAAAATCAACCTTCAACTTAACGGATCAGTACAATACAATAGACGCTAAAGAAAAGAAAACATTACAAATATGCTTTAGAAATAAAATTCAAATCTCGACATGTTTTATGTTCGGATTTTCTAAAAGTAGCAAATCAAAAATGCTTAAAATAAAACTCTGATTTAGAGTTTTCAAATTGCAGATAGCAAAACAACACTTCCTAATTTTTAAAATCAAATTAAGCCTCTAAACTCATTATTGGGTTAAGAGTCAATTAAGTATTTCTTTCTATATTTGTCAGTATTTATTTCAAACAAACTTACCTATAGCACATATGGAGAGTATTCTCGGAAGCCGTCTGATATCTAATATTATACTTTGGCCCCACAGTATGAATAATATATCGGGCCGGCAGAGAATGGCCTTGGGTTACCCTCACTTCGCCAGTCTGGCATTCTAAAAACAATTACATTATATGCAAAAGCCCCCATTTATGCATGAGAGTGTGTAGCAAAAATAATTCTCAAGAATCACCAAAAGGCATGATTGATTTTAGTAGAGTGCCCAACGCAGTAAAAGCCTTCTGTAAAATGATTTCTGTGGGCACCTCGGGGTTACAAGCTGAAATTTTCACAGAATGAAGGCTTTATTATATTAATTCAAAATCCGAAGGTAATAAAAAATCATAACGGGCAAAAGGGCAGTATACCTAAAAATCGAGATTATTATATGAACGTGTAGGATATTAAATTATGAATATTTTCATATATAATTCATCTACATTTTTGTACGAATTATATTTTTTATCCTTGCTTGAAATATGCAGCTTACATTGGCCCTTACGGAAAAATAAATCAAAAAATTGAAATATCTCGCTTCGAACCTGGGCAAAATCTGATTGAAATATACTCATTTTTGAATTCACCTCGCATTCTCTCCGAAATGTAGGCTCAAATCAAAAATTTTTATTCTTGTAAAAAGTTTGCCTTAAGTATTTAGAACACATAGGTGCATGAATACATTTTTTTTCTCTCAAATGGTAATGGAAAAATAGAATTAAATGTAAAAAAGTAATTTTATTCAAGCAGCGACCGGCCGATCTCTCACTTCCCGAGCACTCTAGTATCTCACTTTTCTTCATAGCTTTATCCCTCTCGCGCCTATTATACAATACAATAAGTGCTTTTACACCATTACGGGTTAGAATACTAATAATAATAATAGCTATTATTAATTGAATAAAGTCAATGAAGACATTTTCGATTATACTGAAATTTGTTTTTCCTATACGTTGCTAGGTAATAAAGAAGTAGAAAACAAATCATATACTTAATGCAACTGCTATTAAAAAAAAAGACTAGCTATTTAGAATAGAAAAACTGAAAATGTAAAAAATCTTTATAATAACAAAATCTATTTATCTTCAGTGTCTATCTTATTAAGGAATATACACAATGACTTCAATATTGCCTTCCAGTATTTTTGTGCATGATCCTATGCACGCTATTTAATTTCTTCTACGTGTACAAGCTTTGCTTTCATACAATCTAATAAAAATTTATTTAATTAAGTTTTATTATGTACCGTTTAATCTAATATTAAGTTACCTTTTTACATCCAAAACAGTGGAGTTTATTTATCCACTCTGTTTTTAGTTAAAAAAAAAACAGTTAACGAACCTTTTATCTGAACGAGCACTCTTATAAAAAGAATTTCAAGTTCGCAACTATAGTGGGGGATTTACCAATATTTTTGATAAGAAAACAAAATGCGAACCAATTGACAACAAATTACTATCCTCTATAGTCACGAAGAAGCTGATACTAGGATTTTGTTGCATTATACTCTCTGCTAAACATTGTATGTATTATTTGACATGCATCGTGGACTCCAATGACACTGATGTACTTGTACTTCTGGTACATATTAAAAATATACATATTTCTAGAGAATTTGGGGTAAAATGAGGAAGAGGAAATTCGGTGCGATATGTGGCCGTTCATGACATCAACCTAGAAGAAAAACTTGCAAAAAAATTACCTGCATTCCATGCTCTAACGGGTTGTCATACAACCAGCCAGTTTTCAGGATTAGGAAAAATAAAATGTTGGAAAATGTATCTAAATTATTCCGATTATTTAGACGGTATTGGGTCCAGGAATTTTCAGATGGCATGTTCAATAACAGAGAAATTTATCATAAAATTATTTTCAACAAATCCAAACATTTCGTCTATTAACATTTTCAGGACACTATTGGCCTATTCATCGTTAATTGAAAAAACTAGCCCCTACAAAAAAATAGTTTAAAATTTCGCAGTATGAGGGCACATTATCAAACTAAGGTGTGCTTCAGTTCTTTAGAACCAAATGCCCTATTACCAGAGGTGACAGAATGCGGATGGAAATTTGAGGAGGCAGGTGATATCCAAATTATCCTCAATTTTAACAACACCAGCATTTCCTTCGGATGTAAAAGTATTTATTGCATGTGGATGTAAAGAAAGGTAAATTATTATTAGATTAAACAGGTACATAATAAAACTTAATTAAATGAATTTTTATTAGATTGTATGGAAGCAAGCTTGTAGACGTAGAAGAAATTAAATAGGTTGCATAGGATCATGCACAAAAAATACTGGAAGGCAATATTGAAGTCATTGTGTATATTCCTTAATAAGATACAGACACTGAAGGTAAATAGATTTTGTTATTATAAAGATTTTTTACGTTTTCAGTTTTTCTATTCTGAATAAAAGCTAGTCTTTTTTTTAATAGCAGTTGCATTAAGTATATGATTTGTTTTCTACTTCTTTGTTACCTAGCAACGTATAGGAAAAATAAATTTCAGTATAATCGAAAATGTCTTCATTGACTTTATTCAATTAATAATAGCTATTATTATTATTAGTATTTTAACCCGTAATGGTGTAAAAGCACTTATTGTATTGTATAATAGGCGCGAGAGAGATAAAGCTATGAAGAAAAGTGAGATACTAGAGTGCTCGGGAAGCGAGAGATCGGCCGGTCGCTGGTTGAAGAAAATTACTTTTTTACTTTTAATTATATTTTTCCATTACCATTTGAGAGAAAAAAAAATTTATTCATGCACCTATGTATTCTAAATACTTAAGGCAAACTTTTTGCAAGAATAAAAATTTTTGATTTGAGCCTTCATTTCGGAGAGAATGCGAGGTGAATACAAAAATGAGTATATTTCAATCAGATTTTGCCCAGGTTCGAAGCGAGATATTTCAATTTTTTGATTTATTTTTCCGTAAGGGCCAATGTAATCTGCATATTTCAAGCAAGGATAAAAAAATATAATTCGTACAAAAATGTAGATGAATTATATATGAAAACATTCATAATTTAATATCCTACACGTTCATATAATAATCTCGATTTTTAGGTATACTGCCCTTTTGCCCGTTATGATTTTTTATTACCTTCGGATTTTGAATTAATATAATAAAGCCTTCATTCTGTGAAAATTTCAGCTTGTAACCCCGAGGTGCCCACAGAAGTCAAGATAAGTTATAAGTAGCACTCTACTATTTAGGAACATAGCTAAGGTACTGTTTTGCAGTTTTGAAAAATAGTATGTTTTGTCGTTCCTCATTTGTGATGAGGCAAGAATATATGTTCATTCCTCGGTAATTTTACGCAGAACATAATTTTCATAGAGAATTATTTTTTTTCGGTAAAGATGCCAAAAGATGAATATTTCCGATTTAAGGCAACCTTTGACCTACGTTGAAGAGCCATGCATATCGTTCGTCAAAGTTATGGCATCCCTAAAGAACCCAAATCAATCAGAAAAGTTACGGAAAACAAACTCGGAATTTCAACCATGCTTGGTTTGATTAGCCGAAACACAATTCAGGTGCTATTTGCCTTGGAAAAATTTCAAAAGCTCTCCAAAACAATGTTATAATTTATTATGACTCTAGCAAATGCTGATAGATCAATTAATAATAATTATAATAACTAGTCCAAGTTCAGACACTGTGTATTGCATAAACTATGTGACTGACTGATTTGAATATGTGATATTAGTATGGTTATTAATTCTGATTTTATTCCTTGTTTTGTTGTTGTTGGGGGGGAAACACCCTAACATGTGTACTAACTTTCATTTTCCACCGTATAGTTTGGTGATAATACCCTGTATGCTCGTAGTATGATTATGCCATACTAATCAAAGTCCGAATAAATTTATTTCACCCCAAGTAAACAGTAAATTTGTGCATTTAAAGCGTTGTATTTCAGTTACTCCTTAGTCCGAACCTGGATTGTCGGTATAATAGATTCCATTATATGATAGATAGATAGATACATAGAAAATATACTTTATTGTTGAAGAATTTCATTTCATATGGAATCCTTATTAACAAAGCCTATAGTCATTTCTTATACTAACATATTGAGCCAAATCAACAAATTGACGCCCCTAGTCCACAAAAATTCAACACAAGTGTTTGAGCTAAAGGCCCAAAAATAACGAGTAAAAAGTGGTCTATACAAATCAATAAAAAAGTAATAATAGGTAAAATAGGCCAATTAAACAATACATGAACAAAAGGGTAAAATGATAAAATAACGATATGACATGACACTATACAACATCTATGTTAAAAATTGTATAAAAAAATTCGTTAGTCGAATAAAAAGCTCTATTAAGAAAGAGGTTCTTACAACTAAGACAAAATGACCTTAAAACAGCAATACTAGGAACTTCCATGGGTAAATGATTGTACATCTTCACACCTGTGTAAATTATTGAATTTTTGATGTATGTTGAATGGGGGATAGGTAAAGGAAGATCATGTTCCTGTCTTGTTTGGTAGGTTCTGGTGTTAGGGAAGCGTGAGAGATGCTTGTGAATAAGACACACTGTGTCCAATATAAAAAGGCTTGGCAAGGTAAGAATTCCACTCTCAAGGAAGAGTGGTCTGCAATGAGTCCGAGGATGTACCTGGCACATGCCGAAGAACTCTTTCTTGCAGCACAAAGGCAGACTGGTAAAAGACTTTGGGAGCAAAAACCCCAGAATGGGATGCAATACCTCAAGTGCGACTCAATCAATGCAAAGTAGGTGGTTCTTGCAACGGTCATACCAACTTCTCTGGCAATGACCTTAATACTGTAGCAACCTGAGGCCAGTTTTTTGTTCAAAGCTTTTAAGTGTGAGTCAAATTTCAACCTATAATCTATGTTTAAACCCAGAAATTTAGATGCTTCAACAATATTGAGGGGATGACTGTCAATGGAGATGTTTTCCATGGTGGAGTCTCTGAATTTAACAATGTGTGTTTTTGATAGGTTGAGAGATAGTTGGTTAGCATCACACCAAGATTTAATCTTCTTTATGTCCATCTCAATCATACTTTGAAGAGTTGCAAGGACATTGTGTGACCATTGTGCCGTGCAATCATCTGCAAATACCCCAATCACTCCCAACAGATCAAGGTTTAGAAGATCATTAATGTAGATGAGGAAAAGGGTTGGGTTCAGTACAGAGCCTTGAGGAACACCACTTAAAATGTTCCGTTTTTCTGATGTTTTCTGATCTGTAGAAACGCATTGAACTCTTTCAGAGAGGTAGGACTTGATCCAATCAAACCCAATACCGCTAAAGCCATACCTGCTCAACATCAACAGTAGTATTCTGTGATTAACGCAGTCGAATGCTTTCGACAAATCACAGAATATCGCTGCGGCGGACTTACGCTGATTTAGAGAATTAAGAAGGTTCTCCATAAAGTGAAAGACAGCATCAGCTGTGGTCTTCTGCTGTTGAAAACCAAACTGATTTTTGTTTAGAATATTGTTATTATTTAAGAATTCGATGATGCGTTTATTTGCCAGGCTCTCAACTACTTTTGATAGGGTGGAGAGCAGTGAGATTGGTCGGTAGTTTGATGGGGCAGTGGTAACTCCTCCTTTATGCATGGGAGTGATCTTAGCAAACCTCAGGGAAGATGGAAAAATTCCTTTTCTGAAGGAAGAGTTGACTGTATAATATCCGGCAGCATTTAAATTCCTCATTTTGCAGAAGGTCTCTCTTAGTTCAATTGAATTAGTTCGAAGGAAGGAGAATTGGTTTGAAATACTCACATTTCATAGGTAGTCATCATTAACGGTTATTATGTTCTTTGTAATATTATCAGCTATTGAGCAGTAGAAGTTATTTAAATCATTAGGATCTAGCGCGATTTCTTGCGGGCTCAGGTTAGTACGACCTGATTGCTCATTTACAATTTTCCAGGATGTTCGAGATTTATTTTTTGATTTTTGCGTCCTTGAAGAATAAAAGACCCTTTTAGCCCTTGACAGGTATTTCCTGTATGTTGTACGATAACGAATAAACTAGTCATAGATAAAGACATTACCAGAAAAGCGCTTCCGCAAGGCATTAAGGCAGCGAATATTTGCAACTGAGATACGTATACCCTGGTTATTCATGATTTGGAGTGTGATTTTATTTTTACATCCTTAATAGGGAAGCATCTGTTCACCAAAGTGCATAGAATAGAATGATACGCTGATAAAGGCTCCATTTCTCCCACAATTAGGTCTCAATTTAGTCTGATGCACACATGGCGAAATTTTGCATAATTGCCACTGCATATACGTTTACGCGTTGTATATTTCTTTTTTCTGGTCCGTCAATTTATAGGGAAACGTGCAATGATGGCATTGTGGTGTGAAATGGCTGCATCAATTGAGTCACATAGGTATTACATTATTATGTAGAAGTATGAAACAATCGCTAAAAGGCAAGCTGTCACTCCGTTAAGGAAATCGTTATTAATCGTTCTCAATTTAATATATCCTTGTTTCCATCAATGTTGTGTAAACAACAATATGTCAAATAAAGAAAGAGCATGCTTCCACCCTCTCAAATGCAGCCGCCACCTCGCAATTTCCCGCTTTATTCTCCCTGCCGCGCCGCCGGTAGGAAAAATTAGATTTTAGTGCCTTACAAACACTCAACAGGGATGCATCGATCCAGTCATAGCTCTGCATGAATTTGGCGCCAAGTACATCTACCCAGTCGTAGCTCTGGTTGACGCCAAGATAATTAGTAGTTTTTCTCATATTGTTTGCACAGATATTTAGAAACCCTCTCTTTGTACAAACTTGAATAAAGAACTCGTATTTCGCGTTTTAACGCATTCTCTTGAGACAATACAGCTCGTAGCGCTGAAGATACTGCGGATGGGGACGGAAATGTGTAAACGGCTGTGACAGCATAACCATGCGCAGTAATTTTATGAGGGCTGCTCAAATATTTGTGCATGTCGATATAGGATATGTTCACACATCAGTGTCTAGCAGACTCGCTCATGTTCTTAAGACTTTTGCAGTATATAGTGGGTTATTTTATTTTATAGTTTTAATATTTATGTATTGACGCTGAATCATTCAATTGTTATGTAACACTGAGCAATTTTCTGATTAAAGATATTTTGACTTTGACTTTATCTATCTATCACAATTGCTGAATAAATAAATAAATAAAATGAAAAACTATTTCAATAAATACCTCGGATATCCGATTTGAGTTCTTCTCTTAAACGTGGCCCAGCCCTTCGGAATATGCTGTCGCTCACAGGATTGTTGTCATTCAAAGCCTCATTTGTGGAATTGACTATAGCATCTACTTGTAAAGAAGAAATGTCTCCATTCCTTAAAAAATTTATTCTAATATACCTTTCGAAAAATATCTGTTAAGTATGTAATATGTTGTATAAAACTTCAATATCTACCTAATCCAACCTGTTCAACAATGTTTGCAACAAATTTGAAAGGTCTACATATTTATAAGCAGTTCCAAATAGTTTTAGGTTTTCATAAAGAAAATTTTTGAGGCTTTTAAGGCCTTCGTACATATTCAATAAGCTATCAAATGAGGAAGAAAGCAGCGCAAAGTGTTGCATCTTTTTTAACCAGATTCAAATGAAACATATATTTTTTTCTGAAATGTCTAGCAATTATACCGAGTGTTCTATTAGTGTGAGGAAGTCCTTAATATGACATACAACCAGATCCCACATACAACGATAGATGGTGCTCCATAAAAATGGAGCATATTGACGCTTGATGTTTTAATGGCACAAACCAGCTGCGCTACAGCTGTATTCTACAAACTTGACAAATTCAGTGACATAACATTTTCTCGGTGTTTTGTACGATGTCTATTTCTTACCATAGCACCAACTTATGATTAATACTGTCGTCCCAAGGAAATGAAGACGCATGCATGCTCCCCTCGGGAACACTGACCGAGGCGTGTTG
>JAEQML010083751.1:0-10364 GCA_016904865.1 Pissodes strobi | reverse complement strand
TTTCAATCATTTGTGGAGCAAAAGGCAATCAATTCCAGGGTAAGAATCAATACTAATGCTCTGTAATGATTTACTTGCAATAACTGCAAAAGACGAACTTTGAAAAGATTAAGTAACTGTATGAATAAAACTCGTTGTTGACATTGATTTTTTTAAAAGGCGATTGCATATCCGCGTATAGCGTAAGGCAACGCCGGTCAAGCTTGCCGTCTGTCGTGACTGTCTGCCAGGCATTGCTGAAGGCGGGATGAGACGAACCAAATCCTGGGAACATCTGCCGTGAAAATATTTGTAAAACAAGGAGATCACGGCCACACATGTCTGCGGCGTTCCAGACTATCTAGCTACTAGCAAACAGCTAAACAAACAATAACAATCGGTTACAGTAAATCTAAATTCATTGTTGAATCAAAAAAAAATTATGAAAGTTTAAAAAACAGTCTTTTGAATGCAGAGCCACATCGCATTTGCGACATACGAAATTAGCTTTTTTAAGACATAATCATCGTCGCTGACTTTCATTGTATGAAACCAAATACTCCAATTGATCATAACGTGAAAACTGATGTACATTTCTTGGCGGTGTGGAAGGCTCTCTTTTAGTTGCTCTTTTGTGCGTTTCCAGTAACTCTGTAGCAACTGACCTTCGAAACTCTAATTGTTCCAGTTTTCCGTCGTTATGATTGTTAATACCAAAAGCATTTTGCATAGCTCACTGTATGGGCAAACAAGGGGAAGTACCATATCCTCCCTCTAATTGGCGGCCTGTAATCACTTAGATTCTTATCACCGCGATCTATGCCACCCATATTTTCGTTATAACATTTAATTATTCGCGGTTGACTTATATAAATATGTTTTTTTTTTCGGACTGGGATAACATTTTCACTTTATTTAGTGGAAATACTGACAGCGAATTCAAGGCTACACTAACAACGTTATTGTTATGCCATTTGCAAATAACGATATCATTTTTCGCAGTTGCATACTCAAATTGTCCCCTTTTTTTCTTTTTCATGGTTGAAGCTTGAAGCACTTGATAAACGTGATTGTGGAATTCTGTTCTCTCTCATCGTCCCTGATGCTTCTATGCCCCTATCAAAATAAACTATATACCCTATGCACAAGAAACCAATCAAGAATTTGTAAACCCATCGAATAGGATTTCCCCTAATAACCTGTTTTCCACTATGGCATCCGAAGTAGGGAACCATTGATTCGTCAATATTGATTTTCTTCAATCGGAGCATGATTAATTTGTTTTTTGTTCAGAACATCAAATATGGATCTCATATTTCATATTTATCGGCTTTATCTAGTCTGGTTTTATCATTGCAATGGATATTGCTCATAATAAATTGAAAGCGATCACGTGATATTGCATCGCATACCAATTTAATATTAGCGTTGGTACGGTTTTGCCAGAACATTTTTTTATGCGGAAGAGGTACGTAACCACTAAGCAGCAAAACACCCATAAAAGAGAAATGTTCATCTTCAGTAATATCTCCTCCACATTAGGCTTTTACAAGTCAACGATTTCACTAACTTCGGCTTTCTTTCAACAAATGTAGAAAGAGGGTTGTTATCGTCACTTTCCCAGTCACTTTCAGACACACCTCTATTTCAGCCTCGACTGCAGCTCTTCGTTGAGAACACGGCAAATTATTTGATATCGACAACATTTTCGTCCCCCGAATCTTCGTTGGTATTTTCCGGTGGAAAAATGGTTATTATCTCTGCAACATCAGCATCGTCGTCTTTTTCAATTTTTTTGAGCAACTCAGCTAAAGCAAGAGGCGTTTTTCAATAACTAAAAAAAAAAACAAAAAATTCCCTGAAAGAGTGTATAAACTTACCGTATTTTTAAATGGACGGATACACATTTGCCCTCATACTACAGAAATGCTAAACCGAAAAGAGAGGTTATGTTGACTAAAGGCTAACTCAAGTGCTAAGAAATGCAGAACATGTTTATAAGTTATTAAAAAGTACCTAATTCGATAACTAAACTTATCTCCAATTAGCCATCGCCAGTGAGCACAAAATAATAATAAGATAAATAATACAAAAATACAGCACAAATACTTGATTAATTCGGAATTTCGGTTTATGATTTTGTCTGTCAATTTTAATGATCGAAATTAACGGTGCGCCATCTGTGTTTGATAGTCTGACTTTGCTAGGATGAGTTGGTTTACAGGGTCGTTTTAAACACACGGTAGGTCTAAATGGGTTAACATAATAAAAATCAGTTGGCCTGCGTATCAAAAACTGGAGTCGCTACGAATAAAAGGGGTATTTTTGGATTCAACTCATTTAAAATATCCAAAATCAGTTCCAGCTTTTTCGGTACCAGGAAAGAGAAGTTAATTTTGGCTAAGGCAAAGAAAAAAATTCTGTTTATGTTGTTAACTAGAAATTCAAAATATTTGGTTTTGGCTGATTGCTTTTCTAAATTTTTCGACGGAGCTAGCAAGGGTAAATAAAGAGCTCTAAGTAAAACATTAGTCAGGTATTAAGTGCTTTATTGAAGGATTCTTATATAATAAAAAAAAAATTGGTTTTCTATTTAAGATGTTATAGATAAAGATGATGAGGTTCAGATATTTTGACACAAAATTAAAACATATTCATGAAGATTCTTCTTCATGAATATGTTTTAATTTTGTCATCTTGCATTTCGTCGAACTTTAGAACTCTGGTCGATTTTATAAATACTATATGTTGATAGTTTTCATATGGATGGATTTATTACAAGTCGCTCCAAGATGTCACCACGACCAAGTATATGTGGTACTAATTATTACCATTATAGGGATTTGTTTCCTTTAAAGTAAACCAGCTTCATATAAACATTTTTAAAATACCTGCTATTTTCTCGTAAGTGTCCTAATTTTACAATACCATTGGAGGGTCATAAATTGGCTATTCTACCCGTCCGAGTAAAGCTTTTTCGCGGTTTATAACGTGTACTTATACGGCAATTTAACCCAATTCCAAATCTAACATAAATCATGAAGACGGATTTACTTTTAAGCGGAAAGGGTTGTGCACTATGTACTGATAATATCTGAAGTGAAACTTATTAAACTTAAACGCCCTAGCCATATACATATCGCAACAAATTTGGTTAAAAAATAGTTTTTTTTTAAATATACCACTCAATTAACAAAAAGAGAAGGCCTAAATAAAAAAAAACATTCTTCATAAAAGTTTATCTTATGTCTTGACAATGTAATAGAGCAAATCCCATATTTTTTGCTTGTAAAGTAACAAAGATATCACAATAACAATATACTCATATTTTTCGTGTCGCTTGTCGTGTATCGCCTGCCGTGTGTTGCGATCGCCCGCCGTGTGTCGGGATCGTAGATCGCGACCTTCAAATTTTACTCCTGGCGCGCGTTAAAAAGTTTCACTTCAAAAATCCTGGGTATATATGAATTTTGATTTTAATTGTGTAAGGTCAAACACAATCGTTACGTTTCGCTTTATTAAATAGTCTGCAATTTTATTTTCATTTGCAGCAACAATAATTGTTTAATTATTTTTCGATTTAGCGTTTGGAGCGAATTTGAGTTTGGTATTCGTCAATTTAACAGAAACTTATAAAAAATTAATCTATTCGTTTGATTTTGAAATGTTTGTCATTGCAAAAAATCGTGTGGACACGAATATAAAGCGTCGTTTTTGAACGGATGAGGTACGATATAAATATTTTTCAGGTTTGATAAATGAATTGTTTAGCATCCATGTTGAATAAATAACTATTGTACAGGGTGGCCAAATAAGCGTGCAAGGTACTGTATCTCGGAAGCTACTCATTGTAGGGACTTGCGGTAAAAAATTTTATAACTAAAGTAGCCAAAAAAAATCCTGGAAATTATTTTCAGGTTTCGCAGATGGCCGCTAGAGGGCGTAACCGCCATCTTGAATTGAAAAAAGTGGTGTTTTCCGGAATTTTGCCTTATTAAGATAACAAAAACATACAAGCATTTTCAAGCTGAGATAAATTCGAGTTTTTTTTTGTTAAACACTCTTTGCCCTATCTCCAAAAATAAACTGGTGGGGGTATTCAAATGTTTTTGTAAATAATCATCTGTAACTTCAAAACGGCTAAACGGATTTCAACCGACTTGGTGTCGTTGAGAAGAGCTTTTCTTGGGCAACAAAACCTACCTTATTTGTGGTGATTGTAATTTGCTATGTCGCCACTAGAGGGCATTTTTCAATATTACGACAGAAATTTCTAAAAAAAATTAAATCTATTGGTACTAGTTTTTTTTATAAAAAAGCAAAATGATGCCCAACCAAGGTAGTGAAAACCGCGCCTCGATATCTTGTTCCTAACCTAAAATATCGGCAAAAGAAAATTTTAAAATCAGTTTTTAAATTTTTTTCTCCAAGTTTATTGGTGTTTTTTTATAGGTAACTTAAATTTCTATTTCAAAACTAGGAACCGCAAAATATAAAAGCAGCTTGAATCGTCATCAATATAGCAATTTTAGGTTGTAACTTTTAATAAAAAAGACACCATTTATGCTTAGGCGCATATTAACTATAATATAGGTAGGAGTAGGTACGTATATAATAAGTAGCAGGCCATGGAAGAGAAAACAAATGTCTAATAACAATATTAGAAAGAAACGTCAAATTTAACTGTAAAAAAGGAGTTTTTCTTGGGCAACAAAACCTACTTTATTTGTGGTGGTTGTAATTTGCTATGTCGCCACTAGAAGGCATTTTTGGCTATTACCACAGAAATTGCGAAATTCCTAAAAAAATTAAATCTATTGGTATCAGGTTTCTTTTCATGAAAAAATAACAAAATGATACCCAAACAAGCTAGTAAAAACCGCGCCTCAATATCTGGTTCCTAACCTAAAATAACGGCAGAAGAAAATTTTACTAGAAAATCAGTGGGTTTCGAATTCGATAACTTTTTTGAAAACGGGCCTTCATATTTTTACGAAATTTTCTTTTTTATGTAACTCGTGGCCCTGAAAAAAGTTTTTTAATGCCTCCTTAAATGCTCAAATTGCTGTCCATCACGTTCTATGCATTGATAGAGCCTCTCTTGCGAGGAAAAAACTGCAGCTTCAATTTCGGCTCATGGTAGGTTGCGAATTGCATTTCGAATCCTGTATTCCATGTCTTGCCTAGTTGTACTTTGAGTTTGAAATACGTTGTCCTTTAACCGGCCCCATAAATAGCAATCTAAACAAGTTAAGTCATGGGATCTGGGTGGCCGTGGAAATAGACTTCCTTTTCCAATCCACCGCTGTTTAAATACTGCGTTTAGATGTTCTCGCACAATTATAGCTAAATTTGCTGGACAACCGTCTAATTGCAAGAACAAATTTTGCCGTATTTCCAGTGGCACATTTTCTAACAAAATCGGTAATTGGGTGACCAAAGAATCTAGAAACACGTTACCTTTTAGTGGTCGATCGAAGAAATATGGTCCAATAATGTTACCTCCCAGAATGCCACACCACACATTAAGACTCCAAAGTCCTTGATCTTGATCCATGGCCTTATACTTATTATATACCTACTTACTCGTACCTATATTATAGTTATTATGCGCCTAAGCATAAATTGTGCCTTTTTTATTAAAAGTTACAACCTAAAATTGCTATATTGATGACGGTTCAAGCTGTGTATATTTTTTATGGTTTCTAGTTTTATGGCAGTCAAGTTACCCATAAAAAACAACCAACTAACTTTGGAGAAAAAAATTAAAAAAACTGATTTTATGGTAAAATTTTCTTTTGCCGATATTTTAGGTTAGGAATAAGATATCGAGGCGCGGTTTTCTCTAGCTTGTTTGGGCATCATTTTGTTATTTTTTCATGAAAAGAAACTAGTACCAATAGATTGAATTTTTTTTAGAAATTTCGCAATTTTTGTCGTAATATCGAAAAATAAAGTAGGTTTTGTTGACCAAGAAAAGCTCTTCTCAACTACACCAAGTCGGTTGAAATCCGTTCAGCCGTTTTGAAGTTACAGATGTTTAATTACAAAAACATTTGAACACCCCCCACCAGCTTATTTTTGGAGATAGGGCAAAAAGTGTTTAACAAAAAAAAACTCGAATTTATCTCAGCTTGAAAATGCTTGTATTTTTTGTTATCTTGATAAGGCAAAATTCCGAAAACCACCACTTTCTTAAATTCAAGATGGCGGTTACGCCCCCTAGCGGCCATCTGCGAAAGCTGAAAATAATTTCCTTGATTTTTTTTTTGACTACTTTGGTTATAAAATTTTTTACCGCAAGTCTCAACAATAAATAGTTTCCGAGATACAGTACCTTGCACGCTTATTTGGCCACCCTTTACATTAATAAGGTGCGTATAACCAAAGAATGGTTTTGTATCACAATTCCAAAAAATAATAACAGGAAGCGCACGAAAATTCAGAGGTTAAAAAGAATCAATCAAATCGATATACATTTTAACCAACAGCATTTTGTGGATCCACGTAACTGAACATTTTGAGTTAATGCAGTGTTCGACAATAGTATACTGCATAACAAGTGTTGAAAGTAATATTTTTGAAACAAGCAAATTTTTGGCATGAGGCGTTAGCTAAATTCAGAAATCCTCTGATGAAAACGTTGTCCCACACGAGAAATCATGTTGAGATGTATACTTTTCAGCATGATAGTAGAAAATGAATTTATCGTCTCATCTGCTAAGCCAAAGTGTCAAAGCTAATATGCTGGTAAATTGACACCACCTTCTGTTGAAATTCGGTGGTGCTGAAAATACTTTACGACACGTATGTCGAAAAATCTTTGTGTGTAATTTCTAACCCATTAAACTGTATCCTTTTAGTCAAGAAAAAATAATAATTTTATTACAACAGAAAACAAATGAATTAGAGTCATCAAAATCAGAAATCCCAATGCTTTTGTCATACAGTGAAGCTGCCCAGAGAAACAAAACAATTATTCCTAAAATAAACGTTAATCTACCAAGCATAATTATAAAGCCGAAACAGAAACAAAACTTTACAAAAACTGAAACAGATATTAAGAAGTCCATTACGCCAACAGAACAGACCTAAAAATCGCTATAAAAAACACAAGAAGCACGAAAGATGGTGGACTGGTAATCAAGTGTTCAAGTAAAAATGACATAGAAATACTGAAACGGGAAGCTGAGAATAAGTTGAAAGATTATGAGGTACAAATAACTAAAATGAGTTGGCCGCGGCTTAAGATTGCAGGTTTCTCTGAAGAGATCAGTGAACACCAAATTGCAAAATCTATCATGGAACAAAATGAAATTATGGAGAGGGAAGATAATCTGAAAATAACATATGTTAAAAAATCGAGAAATGGAACATCCGCTTTTGGGGAGTGCTCGCCTAATATATTTAGAAAATTAATGACTCTAAAAAAAGTATATAATAACTGGCAGAGATACCCGGTCTATGAAGGTATATTAAAAGATGCTTGAAATGTCAACAGCACTATCATAAGCAGGATATGTGCCAAAATAAGGAGTCATATGAACACTGCTCAGAGGAACATCATAGAAAAGACTGTCCAAAAATATTGAAGAAATGTAGCAATTGTATCAGAACAAATAACAACTTCAAAACCAACTACAAAGTAGATCATATGGCGAGTGATCCAGAATGCCCCTCCTATAATTACTTGTTAAATATAAAACGTGGAAAAATAGATTATGGATTCACAAATGGCTTGTAGCCCTCAAGAACCTATTATGCTACAAAAACTGGACTCATTCGAAAACGAAATTTCTCATGAAAATATCAAATGTCAACTACTAGAAAATAGCATCAGTTTAAAATCAAAACTGTTAAACGTTCTGCATTTGAACATTAGAAGCATTCACAAGAATTTTGATGAATTTTTAGTATT
Source organism: Pissodes strobi (assembly GCA_016904865.1). Taxonomy (NCBI): domain Eukaryota; kingdom Metazoa; phylum Arthropoda; class Insecta; order Coleoptera; family Curculionidae; genus Pissodes; species Pissodes strobi. The sequence goes on along the minus strand of JAEQML010083751.1, from coordinate 2,467 downwards.
TTTAAGCACGTATAATTTAGATTACTGTGATATAATAGTATTGGGTGAATCATTTGAAAGTTATGATAATCAGTATGGTATCGACGGTTACACCATGTTTTACAATAATGCCAGGTATAATAGGAATGATGGTGCTGTAATTTTCGTCAAGTCAAGTTTAATATTCAGTATCACACACACCACTCTGAATAATTCCAATGTAACTTTAAGTAACATTTCTTTACAAAAATATAATAATCACATTAATGTAATATGTCTGTACAGACCTCCCAACACAAGCAAACAACATTTTTAGAGGATCTTGAAAATTACTTAACACTTAGAAATAATAGCCAACTTGACGTTCTCTAGGGTGATATCAATATAAATATTCCAGAAAAAAATGATAACACTGTCAATTCTTATCTATCTATGCTAAATTACTCAGGCTTTTTATCGTGCATGAACTCACCAACGCGTGTTACTCCTGAAGTCAGCTCATGTTTAGATCATATATTTGTTCGAAATAAATCAAACTGTAACCTATATAAATTTGATCCCTATGTGATACATGCTGACTTAACTGATCACTACCCCATTATGCTGAACATAAGTATGAAAACAAATGTTATTGAAAATAAGAGAAGTAAGGTAACAACCCTTAAGGTAAATGACCGAATTTTTAGTGAATTAATCAAAATTGAAACTTGGAACTCGGTTCTAAACACTGATGACGTAATAAAAGTCACTGATGAGTTTTACAAAATAATTACAAATATCCGTGATAGATCGACAATTAAAAACACCTATTTTGTACATGAATTTAAAAAACGTAAACCCTGGATAACAAATGGTTTAATAGCTAGTATTAAAAATAGAGATAAAATGAAAAAAAAAAACCTATTAATCACTTACAATGATCTCGACTATCAAACATAAAATAAAGAATGCAGGATGTAACTTGAAAAAACTATACAAACTGATATCTGAGGCAACAGATAACTCATCGCATAAACAAAAAATATTGCCACCCATTAAAAATAACTCCAACGATTTCTCAGATAACAGAACCATGGCAAATTACTGCAATGAATATTTCACAAATATCGGTATCGACATGCTTAACAAAATTAAAACTCCAATTAATGAATATAAAATTACATCCCATTCTTTATCGTCCTTATTTTTGAAACCTGTAAATAGTAATGAAATCATAAAACAAATATACAGCCTTAAAAATAATAGTGCTCCGGGTATTGATATGATGAATGTTACTACTATTAAAAAAACACATACTTATTTAATTTCTCCCCTTGTACATATTATAAATTTAATTTTTAAGAGTGGCATAGTCCCAGACCAGTTTAAACTCTCAATAGTGGCCCCAATTTATAAGTCGGGAGATAAATCAAATATTGGAAACTACCGGCCAATAAGCCTAATAAATAACTTCGCCAAGGTATTTGAGAAATGTCTTAAAGACAGACTCTTAAATTTTTTGCAAATAAATAACATGCTTTCAAACAATCAGTATAGGTTTATTGGTGGTGTGGGGACCACTGATGCGCTGTATCAATTGACTAAACAAGTAACAGATAATCTGGATAATAATAAAAAGTGCATAAGCGTGTTTCTAGACTTGGCAAGGGCATTCGACACGGTTCCTCATGGCTTGCTTTTGGATGTTTTGCACAGGTGCGGTGTTAGGGGTGCTGTGTTGAATGTCTTTCAAAGTTATCTTGATAGTAGAAAGCAGTTGGTAAAAATAGAGGATACGTTGAGTGATCCTTTGAACGTCAGAATAGGCGTCCCACAGGGTACTGTGTTGGGGCTACTACTCTTCATTACATATATTAATTCGCTAACAGATCTAAAATTAAACAACTGCTCCATAATATCTTATGCTGATGACACTGTAGCTATTTTTTCTGGCAAAGTCAAAATCAACCCAAAGAAGTCCGGTGACATATATGCGAAATTTTAAATCTGTTAACAATATAAATAACTTTGTTGGTATGATAGCCCAAGAAGATTGTAATGCATTCTTTGAACCAGAAAAAAATTGTGACGAACTCTTTTTTTCATAGATTTCTCTCTCTAACATGGTCTTATTGGTCTTGTTTCCCCAAACAAATTTTCTACAAAAACAAAAAACAGCCAAAACATAATTGGGTAACACCTGAAATAAAAAACAGAAGCCAATTATTGCGCGATATGTTTAAAATTTATAAAAGTAACCGGTCTGCACAACTATACAATACCTACATTAAATTAAAAAAAAAATCACAAGAAAATATATTTGAGGCAAAAAGGCTTTTTTTACCAACAAAATTTCTTCTGCTCATAATAAATCAAGGGCAGCATGGAATATTATTAACAGTGAAACATCTGGCAAGGCCAAAAATTATCTACCCAAAAAAAATTAATTTGATAATAGAAAAATAGATATTAGAGACCCAACAGACATATTCAATAATAATTATTTTCT
>JAEQML010083750.1:0-10365 GCA_016904865.1 Pissodes strobi | reverse complement strand
TATGTTTTTTATATAGCTTGTTTTTCCGCCCGACAAACGACCGGAAATCAAATTCTCGTGCGGTCGTTTAAACGAGGGGGGGACGCCGTTAAACCGGCGGCCACTTCCGGCCGTGACATGCCGATAAATTACCGACGCCGACCCCCCGATTAATGGCCGGACAAATGCGAAAAACCACCTCTGCACTTTTCGTCCGGCTCCGGGATAAATCGTCTTTGCCTCCGGATAAGTTGAACGGATCGAGAACGCTTTATTTCTGCTCTCGGTCAAAAAATAAGGGCGGAAGTAGATTACATATGTAGGGTGTTATAATATTAAGAATCTGGATTATCTTTCTATATTAAGACTAATAACTATTAGATAAGACACGTCAGGTTTACCTAAATACTCGGATCAATAGTATGTTTGTCGGTCGGTCACGATTGTCACCACAAAGACGCATAAAGAATTAGTAGGAGCAGTTTCGAGTATTTCTGTGTGACAGGATTAGAGAGATTTAATCCGGAACCTTTACACGATTCCCCCGTGTTATCCCTTTGTCGGGTATCGAGTTTGATTGACAGTCCGCAACTGGTTTCGGGTTTGCCGAAAGCGGATTAGAATTAGACAAATTAAATGTGGAGTAGGTACGTTTGGGTTATTTGCTGTAGAAGTCGTATGTATTGAAAGGGGATTAAGTTGTGACAATGATATGAAAAGTGTATAGTTACGGAGGAGTACATATAGTACAAATTCGTCACTGATATTGCAGTAAAAGGGATTTATAATGGTGGGCAGCTCAAGTATTAATAACATTATCCTTAAACCTTGATTACTACACCAAAAAAATTGTTAGTTTTTATAGTGTAACAGAATCGATACGTTTACACCTTCTTTTCCCATATGTTAGGGATGCTCGAATAACTCGAGCATTCACCTCCTAGAGCTCAATCTATGACCGCGTGTCATACAAACCCTCTAAAGCGATTGCGTCATTGTCACATTATGTCATTGCGCAAAAATTAAAACTTCCGAACGGCACAGACGGGAATGGTTCGAAAGGAACATACGATTCCCTCTGGCCTGAACGGGTATTCCTTCTGTCAAACTATATTCAGTATGAAAAAGCAAGCTGGATAGGACGTTCGATTCTTCGGGAGACAAAGCGGTCCCTGAAAGATTGCCGCACGTCAACCAAAAGGGCAATGAAAAAGCCGTTACCAGACACGAAGTGGACATCTCCTAAATAGTAGATTTCTTATCAAAGGACAACGCGTAACGACAGAAGCCTAAGGCTCGTTTAATGTTAAATGTTACAAATATATTCTGGAATGCCTCTCTGCAGACATTCGGCTGTATATACCGATTTGTCAGTAGGTGGCTTCGACAACGGCCCGAACAGCGACTAATGCTAATCGCGAGTAGTTCCGCAGATGCACGCGCATATAGATGCGGTTATTATGTAAAACACTCGCTGCCAGATAACACCTACATCGTTTGACCTACGAACCCCACAGGCAGAACGTTCACTTCAGTGGCGTCGCCAGTGCGATTTTTGGGCGGGTGTGTCCTAATTATTAAGCGAGTATAAAAACGACCGAAATTGAGGTGTTGGATAAGTGCGACGAGATGAGTCGTGATTCCGTCTATGAACCATAGTAATTCCTTTTTTAAATGTCGCTTACAAGCAACCTTAGTTTCTTTCTCATTAACCCATAATGTATTGCTCCTTAAAAAACGTATTATTTGCACTGTATCAATCACACACAAGTCAAATGCAATGAGGGTCGAGGATGTGCTATCCTGTTTGTTGCCTCCCACCTTTCGGCATCGGCCTATCGTCCACCCGCTAACTAGCAAAACCACTCTCAAGGAAACCCCCAATCAATTCCGCTTCACCAACGCCCCCCCCCCCCACTACGAGGGACCCCCGTTAAGAGGACCCCAATAATAGTGGGGTGATTAGCGGAGAAAGAAGCCTTTTTTATTTTCTTTTATTTAAGTTTTCAATACATTGTATTTCCACTAAACAGACTTAACACATAGATAGTGGTCCTTAATTAATTAACATAGCATATAACCTAATTAACAAATAAGATAATTTTGCCTAACATAACTTTTCTTACCCTACGTAATAGCGTTCTCCTAATTACTTAATGATAATGCTAAGCGTGAATCATCTAACAAAATCATCATCTTCGATCGATGCCGTTGCCCATTCATTAACCTTTCGCACCTTCTCTTGCACACTCTTATATCTCATTCATAAGTGTATATTATCCCATGCACGATACACAGTGTATCGTGATCCCATCCACCAAATTCATTCAACATCTTCTCTCTCACTCTGACTCTATCTTTCAAGGTGCAGCTGTCCCTGGTCCGCGTCTTCGACACCTTCCCCACAACTACACATGCCGTCCGTTTGCTGTAGTTTAAACCGCTTTATATATCCGGCCATGTTTGCATGCCCAGTTACTAGCTGCATCCCCTTGAAAGATAGGTCTATCCTATCTCTCCCTACCTCTCTACAGATTCTATACAATGCCCTTCCTTTCTCAATTCCTGCCCACCTTTCTTGCCATTCGTTTAAAATCCTTTCATTCCTTTCTTTTTTAATTGCTTTCCCGTTCAATAATATAAAGTATCCCCCGATCCCCCATTCAATCTCACTGCTCTTGCCTCTTTCTGCTTGATTGTGCGCCTCTTTCATCTCCTCATTCTCCCTACTCATCCATTCTATATTGACCCGCTTCCCCATATTCTTCAATTCAGCCACCTCTACATGTATTCTATTCACCAGCTTGTGTTGTGTCTTCGGGTGTCTCAGCATTACTACTGTCATTTGGGAGTCCGTTCTGAGGTCGAACTGGCCATTCCCTTGCATTACCATAATCGTTTCCAAACTAAACAATATTCCACACAATTCGCCTTACACGGTACCACCTGCCACTAAAATTTTGCAGTATTTCTTAATCCAGCCCCCCTCGTTGTATTACACATCTCAGTGCCATTATTCCCTCATCACCACCGATATCCACAAAAATATCATCCCTCTGTTCCCCCTTTAAAAACCCCGACACTGTTGCAAATCGATCCCATACACACGCTCCTTCTCTTTCACATACTCCATTCATTCTCTTTTCCTCAAGCACCCTCGTCCTCAACCCATTTCTAACCCCTGTAACTATGTCCAGCGGAAGTACACCAGCTGCCACCTGTAGCGCCTCCGTTGGCACAGTCCTGTAAGTTCTACACATCATCACCAGAAACATCCTCTGTATTGCATTCAACTGTCTTTGGATTCCAGTATCCTTGGACCTTTCACCCCACACCTCGCCTCGCATCCATACATCAATGCGGGCACCACCACAAACTCATATATCAACTTCACCTTGTCTTTATTAATTTTCCCCTTGTTCCTACAAAGCCCCCCAAGTTTAGTAACGATTCCTCCGGCCTTTGTTCTCATTTTCTTAACATGCTCGATAAAATTCAGCTTCGTCTCGAGCCTTATCCCTAGGAAAACGATCCAATAGTCACATGTTACCTTCTGATCCCCTACTTGCACCACCGGTCCCCTGATTGAGCCTCGAGCTTCCACAAACATACATTTAGTCTTGGCTAGATTATACCTAGACCGGCGGTCCCTCTCCCATGATCTACAAATTTCCCAGGTGCTGATCCATTTTCGCTCAATTTCTTTGACTGTTCTGCCTTCTATAACTATCACCTGATCGTCGGCAAAGGCTTGCGCATACACTCCTTCCCCAGCTTCTCTCAACTTCCTTCTACATCCTTCCCTACACATTATCCAGAGAGTTAGCCCTAGGCTCGACCACTGAGGGCAACTCCTTTCTATCATTCTCTCTTCCACTCCGCTGCGAACTTTCTTGCTCTTCAGGAAGTCCCACAGCATCTCTCTTTCGTTCTACCCGGCATAGCCATCCTGTCCATCTCCCGATCAACCTAGACGGGCCATGCCAGATTAAAGGTATTCGTGAGGTCCAGCGTCACGACTAGTGAGTGCTTTCCCTCTCCTTTCATTCTTTGAATTTCTTGAATTACCTTTTCAATCGACTGAATAGTGTCTCTTCCATTCCTATATCCGTACTGTTCATCACTAATTTTCTCATTCCTTTCGTACCACTCTCTCACCTCTCTCTGCCGAGTGAGGGTAATAGGCTTAATGACCTATACCCTCCTGTAGGTTTAGGAATCCAACACAACTTGGCCTCCTTCCAGACCTCCGGAAAACTAGAAGTCCTCGAATATTGTTGGTAAAATTCCAAAATCCAATCCTTTCTTGCCTCCCAAATGTGTCTCACCGCCTCGTTAGGAATGTTGTCCGCTCCGCATGCTTTGTTCTTTTTCAGTGACCTGATTGCCTTCTCACCTCCTTTTCTTCCAAATCTTTGTCATAAATGCTGTGCTCATGTCTTACTCCTCTACTGAGCTCATAGCGATCCCTTTCCACTTTTTCTGTGTTGTTTAATTCTTGATGATAGTCTTTTATCAGAAAGAGGTTTAGATCTTTTTTTCTGACGATTCCTTTCTTGCGTAGCAGCTCCCATATTCTCTCTCAACTCTCATTTTCTGTCAAATTCTCTAGATTCGTCCTCAACCATTGAAGTCGCTTTTCCTTTATCAGGTTTTTATATTCTCTTCTGTCTTCATTTTTGTCACCCTACGGTCTTGGTCCAGTTCTTCTTGAAAGTCCTTTCTGACTTTACGAACCTCTGATCGTATTTTCCCAAGTTGGCAATCCCACCATTCCTCTTTAACGAATTCACCCTCTTGGTATTTGCTGATCCTAGTGCGGCAAATCCCACTGCAGTGCTGTTGGAAATGTATAGCGTCGTGTTCCAGGTCCTCTCTTGATCTCAGTGGGCCTGCCTCATATTTCTTAATTATTACTTCCAATCTTCCCCAGTTTGTCGCATTAAAGTTGTATTTAGGTATTGGTCTGTACCCCTGTCCCAGGCTCATCTCCAGTTGGTAACGAATGTAGCGATGATCACTTAGTGATTCTTCGTCCTCTATCTTCCAGTTTTTTAGGGCTAGTCCCTTCTCCAACGTCGTATCTACCCAACTCTCCCCCCTTGCCCCACTGAACGTGACCAGTGATTCCACAACATTATATAGCCGAAGATCATTTTGGATTGCCCATAATAAGAACTCTTCCCCCCTCCCCTCCCCTTTACTCGCCCCCCCCCCCCCCCCCCCGCAGACTTCATTCTTAGCATTGAAATCCCCTCCAATGACCTTTTTTTCTTTCAGGTTGCCTAGCTCCCCTCCCTCTCTCATTAGCCTGGTATTAGAGTTCCCTCTTGGTTCATCGTACACGCTAGCCAAGACCAAACAATGCTGCTTATACTCAACCCTAACTGCGACAATGTTGTTAGTGCAAAGTCCATGTACTATCCTCCCCTGTATGCCGTTCTTAACAAATATATGCGACTTAGCGCCCTCCCCATTACTAAAAACCTTGTAATCCCCGCTACTCTTTAGTTTTCCATACGGTTCTTGTATTAGTGCCACATCGATGTCCCATTCACACAACTTTCTTCTCATCAATTCACTCGCCCCTCTCCCTTTTCCTGCGTTCCATTGCAGGACAGAGAATATTTCTCTAGCAACCATTGTAATAACCAGTCCTTTTCCTCCTTTCTTCCAGTTTGGTCCTGTAAATAGGACAATTCCTATCCCTAGCTGATTGGCACCTATCGGTTTTCTGGACCTTCATCCTCTTGCAGTTGGGACAGTCTAGCTCGTGACTGCCATCACAGTCCTTGCCTTCGTATCTCCCTCCCCCCATACTTGTGGCACACCACCTCCTCATTGCAAAATTTAGCCACATGCCTAAGCGGCACACTCATTATCTCCCTGAAGATATCCCCTTTTGCTTCCAGAATTATGTTTTCTTTATAAGAGTTCATGGCGGGTTTTCTCGATACCACCCTCAACGCCCCCGCGTCCCTTTCTAGGTGTTGCGCTATTAACTCATTTTCGTCACTTAGTGCCTTCGAAATATCTCCATCTGTCATCCCCTTTTAGACACGTCTCCTTTAATATCTAATTTTTCTTTGTTACTCAATAATTGTTTTATCCTGTCCCTCTGTTCACTAGTGTGGCATTCGAAATTTGTCCCCTTGCCTCGTAGGTCTAACATTTCTCAACTCCTTAACGCCCCTTTTAACACCAATTTCCTAGTTTCCCTTAATAATTTTTTGCTGTCTTGCAACTCTTGCTGGTTTTGTTTGGCAAAAACCCCCACCTCCATAATCTCCCTTTTCTCGGGTGTCCTCCATTCCCTGGTGGCATTTGTGGTCAGTCTCTTCTAATTTTGCCTCCCTAACTTTTCTCCTCTCTTCCATCTTTGCCATGTCTGCATAGGTTTTCTTTGTTTTCTTTCGCCCCCCTTCCACCTCAGAACTTACCAATTCCCATCCTAGACTTCTTCTAGCCCGTATCGGCTCATCTCCCTCCGTACCAGAATCATCTGTGTCCCTAGTCCTACCTACTACCTCATGTTCCCTGCCATACCTAGTTCCCATTTTCCCACACGCCCCTCTTTTAATCTCAAACAGTCTCTTTTGCAACCATTCGCTCTTCATACACTCCGTCTTCCATTCCCCATTTACAAAATTTGCCTGCAACATGGCATAACAATTTTATAAGTGTCCAGCATAGACGACTTCAACCTACTCATGTCGTCCATAGTGAATTGAATCTTCCCTTTAACTACTCTACCCGTCAGGTGATTCACCCTTCGCACGTTCTGATGTACCCTAGTGACCCTTTAGAAGCCTCTTCCTCGTGCTGCGATCTCCATGCTCCCTGGTCATCCATCGTTGGTATTTCGTCCTCCTCAGTCATATCAGTGCCAGCTGGAGGCGATGTCGCGTCATCCCTGCCCTCATGCAGCAAGTGGCCCGACGAAGTACCCCTCTTTGCTGAGTTCATTTGTACTTTCCGAAGTAGCTTTTCCACTACGGGGGTCCTGAATTCGACCTGTTGCTCCATTTGTTTTTCATGTTGTGTCTCTTTCTCGGCCATTGCCTCCTTTAGCTGAACTTCTGTTAACGATTTATTTATGATGTATGATACCTTTGCAAACAGTCTATAACCAATCAAATTCACGCTGCCTAGTTTACTTTGGATCTAGGAACAAAACTAGTATTCCTTATGAAACTTTCGAACAACCACTCGTTTTACGAAACCCTCAAATGTTCGGTTTTTGACGCTGATATGTGATAAAGTATGCTCACCGAACCAGAAGAGCTATACAAGAAAAAGATATAGAAAATATTGCCACCGTGACGCCACTCCCTGTTTGGAGTGTAGGTTATCTAGCTCAGATTAGAGATCGATCTAAGTCAGGTGAGAAGAGCTAATAAATAAAGCACTTCGTTAAAACAATAACAATGTCTATTTAACAAAGAATTAATGAACTCACACTGTATCCGATTACTAAAACGCGCTTGTCCTTTCGGTTAAGGTATGGTTTGAATTATTTACAGGTTGCGGTCGCTGTTTATAATGAAATACCTGCCTTATTTAAAGTCCTATCGAAAAATGTTATAAAAGCTTTTCGATCGACCCCGAGCCGACGCAAATACTGGTGCAAACCGATTTGAGATATCTTTTTCCGTTACCGAGAAAATTACGAAAAGGTACGATCGAACGGAATTTCGCACGTTAAATACCCAGTGAGATCCATCTTTTTGCTATTTACCGATTACTTCTAACTATTACCGTTTTCGAATTACAGCCGGTTTCCTTCCTGTGAACTGGTAGAGCGGGGTAGGTGGGAGACAAAGTCTATAGAACTGATGATCCCCTTGACTATTTCTGGAATGATTTGTTTAGGGTGTAGTGAGGAGGATAGGCATGTACGTTATAAAGGCATCTTCACATAACAACGCTGATTATTTTAAAATGAATGGCCCTCTATTCCCTGGAAATTTTACCTAAACACGTCGATAGCTTCCAATCCAACAAATATTTATAACTTTAACTCGCTTTCCCAAAAGTGCGCTTTAAAACTAAATTCGTTCTGCACTTTTCGGGTGGCCAGTTTCTGTTTTATGGCCCCCATTACGTCGACTCCGTCGGATCGTCAAAAAGCCACCGAGATAGGAAAATAAGATCGGGATTTCCCCGAGGGGCCGTTTTCCGAAATCGGTGCTTAGTCCGTCCAGGAAATTATGGCGGAGCAATTTGCGACGTGACCGTCGCTGACTGTCGTTTCCAAATTTCACGTCTTCTCTCCTAAGAGTTAACGATTCCAATCCCCGTGACGTCATTTTAAACGGATCAATCATCATCATCCATAATAATCCATTTCGATGAAAAACTTGACGACAACGTAATTATCTCGGCAGATGATCTAATCAACCTTGTGGAAAGCCTTCTGTTCATACAAATATCTCGCCCGACAGTCTGTCTGTCCGTCCCCTCATCAGATACCGATATCCCGATTTACAAGCGCATATTGACAAGTTAATTCGTTCCAATTTTGCGGATATTTGCGTAACGCCGTACCACATCATATATGATGGGGTTGGTACCACGTAATCGTTGACTTATACATGCCGCTCTTTAAATTGAGTGTTGAAAACCAGTGAGAACCTGCTAGTGTTTGTAACGTGTCGTCAATTCTGGGAAGTGGATAGCTGCCCTCCTTCGTGACGTCATTGAGCCTTCTATAGTCCACACAGAATCGGGTAGTTCTATTCTTCTTGGTGATTAAGACAATAGAAGATGACCATGAGCTCTTCGATAATTTCATCGTCACGCATTTTGTCCACTAAAATGTGGTAACCTCTTGCTGCTTCGTCACTGGTAACCTCCGAGAATGCAGCCGTATGGGGTAAGCACTTCCAGTGTCGATTTTATGCCATGAAAAATGGGTCTGACGTTGCCACATGACAAAGGAGAGGTTGTTAACTCGAGGAAGCCTTTCACAGGCGAACAAGTACAGTAAGATAGGTTACGTGACGCTGCTACGCCGTTGTATTTATATTAATAAAACCCATCAATTGGGCCCGGTTGATCGATGAAAAAGCTGTCAAAAGCACGACGATGCATCGCGATATAATTAATGGCGTTCATATCATTATGTTTTCATTCTGCAATCAAAGTCGGTAGCGTTTTGATTAATTGGAATCGGTTGTGTGTGGTGGTTCTGTTCGATCCCTTATCGGGACGATTGTTTTATGCAGCCATTCGGTCCGTAAATTTATAAATATATAAAGAGGGAAAAAATCCACCCTGTGTTGCAACGTTCAACGTGAATAACGACGGCGCGTTAATCACGACGCGCCATAAATATGCCTCCGCGTTTTATTAAAGCCCCGCGGCCTCTTCGACGCCCAAACTTTGCCCGCATCGACTGATTTACGGCCGCGAGACGCTCCGCCGACAACCGGTTATGAGCGCGATGAATTGCTCGTATATACCTTTGAGGGCCCTTTCGCACAGTGTAGGACTGTTTCCTTTTGGCCCGACACATCGGAGCAATCTTATTTACCTAAGATTAAGCAAGAGCCTCTCATTTTTAATAGTGCCAAATAAAACAATTAGGTAAAGAGGAGGATGAAGTGGTGCCAAAAGACTGTCATGATAAGAAGTGATGGAGAGAACAAAGTGTTAAAATAGGAGGATGTAGTTGTTAAGGATACAAATACGTGATTATGGTGGCAAGTGAAGAGGATCAAGTGGTAAAATGGGGAAATGAAGTATTCAGGCCGAGGTGGTAAGAGTGAAGTGATTGAGGATCAAGTGAGGGATAAACGGAGCATAAAAGTCATAAAAGATAGTTGAGAAGATTTAGATAGGGAAGACGATAAAGAAGACATAGAGGAGGAATTAGAAGATACGACTATTTCTGAAGTTGATCTCGGTTTAGCAACAACAGAACGACTAATTCCCATTACGTTTGAATTTGTTTTTCAAACTCGGTGTCAAACCATCCTATTATTGCGATGCCCACATGCCATGGCGGATCGGAAACCCGAGCCGAGATATTTGAAAATAATTTATTAAACGAAATCCTGACGGCTCAAAGAGAGAAGGTTTAAGTTAATGCCTCTACCCACTGTTTTGAGTAATCTATTAAGCTGCCTTACTGTCACCTGTCAGGTGATAAACTCCGCGATAAACCATGTTAACGGGACGGGATTGGCGCATCGAATGTTCTAGACGAGGAACGCTAAAAGTTTGATTATCGACCTAAAGTCGTAAAGTCTGTAGACTAATTTTGGGAAGAAAATAAGTGAAGAGGATCAAGTGGTAAAACGAGAGGATGAAGTGGTGGCAAAAAAATAAGTATCGAAGAAAAATGATAAAATGTGCTGGCAGAACCGGAAGAGCGATACAAAT
>JAEQML010083749.1:0-10366 GCA_016904865.1 Pissodes strobi | reverse complement strand
GGGGGCGCTGTCTGCGGCATTTTTCGCACATTTATTAGGTCATAACTTTTTTGTGCCTCAGTGTATTTAAATTTTTAATGAAAATAATACTTTTTCCATATTTATTACGTAAAAAAGGTATACTAAATTCAGGTCGCCCAAAGTTACCGTTTCGGAGATATTTGCATTTAAACTTTTTACTGCACCCTGCCCAATTATCATAATTTGCAAACTATTTTTTTTAAGGTATGCTATGAGAAAACATATGCAGTTGCAGTGAAACCGCCATGTTATTATTTGTGTTTTTTGATTATTGTAAGACAGCTTTGTCAGAAAGTATTTAATTTTTGAGTTTATTTAAGTAAGTTAGGTAACGTTGCTGAGACACAATTTGTTTTCAAACGCAGAAATACGGGATATGTTGTGTGTATACGCGCAGGAAAATTTTAATGGAAGAAAAGCCCAAAGACGATATTTGGAACTCTATCAAAATCGACAAGACAACCTGATTTTAAGATCTTCAAAAATATTTATGACCCATTAAGAGAAACAGGTACTCCGGAACAAGAAGAAGAAATTCTGGTCCGCGTAGCTGAAAATCCCGAAGTAAGCATAAGACACGTTGCTGTGGCAACGGGAGTAGGCAAGTCATTTGTTTGCAAAATTTTTCATGAAGAGGGTCTTTATCCGTACCACTTCACCCCTGTGCAAAATTTATTAGAAGTATATTTTGCAGCCAGGCTAGAATTTGCCCGTTTCTGCCGTGCACAAATAAATGCCGAACCAATGTTTTTAAAACACATATTCTTTACTGATGAGGCAACGTTTACACGTAGAGGCATCTTCAATTTTAGAAACAAACAAGCATGGGAATTAGAAAATACACATTTAATACAAGAACATCATTTTCAACATGAATTTAAACTTAACGTTTGGTGTGGTGTAATTGATAACAATTTATTGGGCCCTTTCGAACTACCACCCAATTTAAACGGCGAACTCCACCTTGATTTTTTAGAAACACAATTACCAAATTTTTTTGAAGACCTTTCTTTGGGCATAAGGCATAATATGTGGTTCATGCAGGATGGGGAGCCAGCACACTACTCTAGACATGTCAGGGACTACCTAAATATCCATTTTCCTGATCGTTGGATAGGTCGTGGGAGTCAGAGGCCATGGCCGGCGCGAAGTCCCGATTTTAACCCGTTGGATTTTTGTGTATGGGGTTACATGAAGTCGTTGGTTTACACAGAAATAGCAAATACCAGAGAGGAACTATGGCAGAGAATTGTAGATGCTGCACAACACTTACGTAACGAACATTTATTTTTTAAAATTAGGAGGTCTTTCAGTAAAAGGACTCTTAAGTGTATTGAAGTGAATGGAACACATTTTGAACAGTTTTTGAAAAAAGAAGAGCTCTTTATTTATTAAAAAATAAAATATTACAAGTTACTACTACTTAGCTAAGTTTGTTTTCATCGCTGTTGTTTTCTTTAAACACGAAATTTTCGATTGTCAGTGTTATTTTCAATAAAGTAAATTCAAGAACAATACAATTTTTGTATGTAATATTCCCAATTACCATTACCAGAACATTATTTATCATGTAGAAGATAATTGGTAAAAAGTAAGAAAATATTATTTGCTTGACTGAGATAGCGCACTAAAAAGTTTAAATGCAAATATCTCCGAAACGGTAACTATGGGCGACCTGAATTTGGTATACCTTTTTTACGTAATAAATATGGAAAAAGTATTATTTTCATTAAAAATTTAAATACACTTAGGCACAAAAAATTATGACCTAATAAATGTGCGAAAAATGCCGCAGACAGCGCCCCCTACATTGTACATTAAAATTTGACAAAAAAATCAATTTCTCGTCCTAAAAAACCCCCTATTGCAAAATTTTGTGAAAAAACGTTAGTTTTTCTCAAAGTTATTAGAGGACTACAAAAATGAAATTTTATCTTTAACACCCCGTATCTCAGTTAATATCAACTTTCGGATATAGTATGATTAAATCCTAATATTTTTACGCAAGGAGTTTGTGGTTTTTCCATGTACCATTAATTAGCGGACACCCTGTATATATATAAATGAGAATATTTTCTTGCTTAATCCATTAGCTATGCCATGTCATGTTTATATAAAAAGAGGGAAATACTCTTAATAACTTTTTCTGGATTTACATTTTGGTGAGGAAAAACAGGTTTGTGTAACACACGTTGTCTAACGTTATAAATATTGAATATGATTATTTATATGAACAAAAGGTCTTTATATTTTCATAGGGTCTAGTACTCAAAATGATATCGAATGCAAATATTGTAAGACATGTTTGCTTTCAGCTTATTAAGAAAACCTAATGAAAAATTTATTCTTATACACATTTAGCTGAAGCTCTAGGCATCAATTGTTAATGTTTGCGAGAATTTGATTTCGATATTGACCATACCTGAGATTACCATATCCATATACTTCATTTTAAGTAAAATTTCATAGGTCAGCTTCCCATTGTTGGCTTTATTAGTCTCTATAATTTCTTTTCTCAGTTTATCTTGAACTTCTTTATTGGTGGCCAGTTCGTAGGAACCAAAGCTCAGGGCGATGGACACTGTACTATATCCAGCAGTAAAGAAAATCAAGGCTTGTGCCGCAATGTCCTGATCTGTCAAGCTTTTCAGTTTTTTGCCTTTGACTGAAAATGATCAATTTTACTTTTTATGTATGTACATCTGCTTATTAGATAACTAAAATTTTGTATAAAGCACGCCTGAGAATAAGTGCCCCAAAACAACATATATATAAATAGGTTAGTTTGGGTTAATTTTGAAGGCCTCTATGCTTATTTAAATTTTTTGGGGAACATTACTGCTATCACTGTAAAATCAGTCTAAATTAGAAGCATTATTATGATTAAATATAGAGAGCGTGGTGTAAAATCCAAGAGCCTTTCCAATTTTAACAAAATTTACAGAACCCAGAACGTGTTGAAAAATGAGAAGTTGTTAGAGAGCTAATATAGGGGACTAGAAAATTGTCTACTACCCAGTAGGTTCCTCTCTACTAAATAATAATAATATGTTTATTTATTAAGGAAGCAAGTACATTTTTTTTTCCAACATTAAAATCCTAAAATTAAATAAACATGACAAAAAAAAACCACCAAAGAAAATTCTTGTCGGTGGTTTTACTACAAATAATATATATATAATTACACAATATTCATAACATAAAAACGTACAATAACATAAAAAAAACATAGAGTAGATAATATAGAAATAAAAATAAAAATAAAAATAAAATGGTTGTGGAGTGACAAAATAAATGTAGGTATGCATTGTATATATGTGTGATTTTTTTTTACAGTAACACAATTTACATAATTTTCATTTATACTTTGGGTCGAGTTTGGGCAGATTATTGTCTTATATTGTTTATAGTAGTGCGTCGCAAATCGTGATTTCTTGCCAAAATAGAGAATTGTCTAAAATAACAAGTATATACCTTAGGAAATGGATTTGAAGTAAGCATTCATTCGGGTAAGTTTAAGGCTACATAAATATGATTTATTTATTTATATTTGATTTTTACTAGCATGTGAGTCTTCTCCCTCTCTTGGTCCAGTAGTCACCTTCGCAGTTGTGATTTAAACATATATAAAGAGTTCAGCTTTTTAATTTTTTCTGGTAAAGCGAAGTGAATATGTGGACTGATGTAGAGAAAAGACCTTTGTGCAAGTGTCGTTTTGACCTTCGGAAGAGAGTCCGTTAAATGCTTGTGTCTGGTATTGTGACAATGTATCATTTTTATTATATTGCCTTAAAGCAATTTTTTGTATGAAAAGCTGCTGCACATCCAAAACTTCTGCCTCTTTAAATAAAAGATCCGTAGGATACAACCTTGGCTTCCCAAAAACTATACTCAAGATGCCTTTTTGTATGTTTTCTAAAGCTTGAAAATGTACGTCAACAGCTCCACCCCACACTATAATACCATATGTAATATGAGATTGAACCAGTGCTAAATACAAGGTTTTTAGGTAAGCTGATTCAAAATAGTTACCCAATTCTTTAAACTTGCGTATTAAACGCCTTAATTTGTTGGTGGTGTACTTAATGTGTTCATCCCATTTTAAATGCGATTCCAGTATTACACCTAGATATTTAATTTTTGTTTTTGATTTAATTTTAAAATTGGTCGCATTCATTTTAATATTCAATTCATCGTAGTCTGGAAGAGAATCCGTGTAGCATCCGTAGGGCATAAAACCCAAACTACCTGCCTTGTAGAATATCGCCGAGTCATCAGCTAAACCTGTCAGTTTTCCACGGGATTCAATATTAAATAAACCATTAATGTACGAAATAAATAGTATGGGGGCTAATACCGTTCCTTGTGGTACACCACAGGTAACTTCGGCTCCCATACTGATAACATCCCCAATTTGGACTCTCTGCGTACGATTTGACAAATAAGATTTAAACAGGTCCAAGGCAACTCCTCTAATACCGGTTCTTTCCAGCAGTTCTAATAGTTTGGCGTGGTCAAGAGTGTCAAATGCCTTGGCTAAGTCGACAAAGACACATAAAGCTTTTACACCATTGTCTAGAGCATCATTTACGCTTCCTACTAGGTCGATCAAGGTATCTTCAGTTGAGAGTTTTTCCTGGAATCCAAATTGATTTGCCGAAAGGATACTATGCTTTTTTAAAAACAACGTTAATCTATTTTTAATTATTGCTTCAATAATTTTGCTGGCTGTATTTAAAAGAGAGATGGGCCTATAGTTTGAGGTTAAAGTTTTTTTTCCAGATTTGTAGATAGGTTTTATAATTGCTTGCTTAAGGATCTTTGGAAATTTTCCTGTTTCAAATCATCTATTTATTATATGGGCAAGAGGCTTACATTTTTTTTATGGCAGTGGCACACACACTAAAGGGAGATCCTATGGTGCTCGACGAGCGGTGTGTGTGCGAAGATGTTGATTGACACCTTTCTTGAATATCTGTAGGTTGTAATTAGTGGGAAACAGATGTCCAGGAAGTGAGTTTCACATTGATGCAGTGCGCCAGACAAAGGAGTTCTGGTAAAGCGATGTTCTAGGTGTTTCTAGTTGTACGACGAACTGGTGCGCTCCTGCCGTCTGTCGGGACTGTCTGACAGGAGTTTTCAGGGGCGGGATTATGCGGGCCAAATCCTGGAAATATCTGCCGTGAAAGTATCTGTAAAACAGAGACATCTCGGCCACATGTCTGCGATGTTCCAGACTATCCAGATTCCGGGTCAACTCCGGATCGCCGACGAGACGCACAGCCCTCTTCTGAATGGAATCTAGCAGCTTTAGGGTATGCTTTGGTGCGGCATCCCAGATATGTGAGCAATATTCTAAGCACGGTCTTATTTGCGCTTTGTACAGCAAGAGCAACTGCTGCGGTATATAGAGTTTTTTGTTGCGAAATAGCGCCCCAAGATTCTGGGAGGCTAATTCTGCTATGTTAGCAACATGGTCACGCCATGACATATTGCTGTTGATCGAGATACCCAACAGCCCGATTGACGAGGATGAAGGAATGGTCGATCCTGCCATAATGATGTCAGGGCCCGCTGTATTCTCCCTCTTAGTAAACGTTGCTGCTTGGGTCTTTGCTGCATTGAACTGGACCAAATTTCGGTCGCCCCAAGTTTGAACTTTCTCCAGGTCTCGATTAATTGCTGTAATCTGCTCCTGTCTGCGGTGATGAGTCTCAGTCGCTGGTACGGGTTTTTCTGATCTAAAGTGGGAGACAAGGGTCCTGTCATCTACAAAACTGTAAACAGGATTATTCGTTTCCATCAGCAGGTCATTAATATAGATGAGGAACAGAGTTGGTGAAAGTATTGCGCCCTGAGGCACGCCCGCGTTGATGGTGAATGTGTCCGAGATGTGTCCATCAACTGCAACGTGTAGGGATCGGTTTTTAAGGAAACTGGCCAGCCAGCTGCAGAGGGAGGCGGGCAGTCCCAAGGACGGCAGTTTGTTGAGCAGTCCATCATGCCAAACTCTGTCGAATGCCTTTGAAATATCCAACGCAATCGCTGAGACTCTCCGTACTTTTCAATTGCCCTACTCCATATATGAGTGACATAGGCCAATATATCTCCTGTCGACTTCTCTTTGCGAAAGCCGTATTGATTATCGCTGATTATTCTATTGCCCTCGATGTACTTGAGTAGTTGCTGGTTGACAACACGTTCCATGACTTTGGAGATTATTGGAAGCAAGCCAATTGGGCGATAGTTTGAGGGCGTGGTTTTCTTCCCTTTTTTTTTGGAACAGGTTGCACTCGAGCGACTTTCCAAGAGGATGGGTAAATCCCTTTTCTGTAAGACAGAGAAAAAAGCCTGGAAAAAACGGGTGTTAGTTTGTTGGAGCAGTTCTTTAGCACGATGGCAGGTATTCCGTTCGGTCCTGTTGCCTTTTGCGTATCTAGTTCTTAAAGGATTTTGCGAATATATCGGTGAGAAAACTTGACTTCTGCCATGGTAGTGTTGATGTTCGGTATAGTGGGGAGAGTCTTGCCTTGGGGCACGTCTAAGGTAGAGTGCAATGAAAACATTTTGGCGAGCATGTTTGCTTTTTCCTTGGCTGTAGTCGCCGTGATGCCCGTTCGTCCGTCAAAGGCGGGAGAGACGTTTTTGTAAAGTTGTTACTTACTGCATTTGCTACCGACCAGAAATTCCTGGAACCACTGGGGCATTGCAAAAGTTTATTCTTGATCCTTTGATTGTGTTTGTCCTTAGTTTCGTCGATCACACGCTTGCACTCGTTTCTCGCTTCGATAAAATAATTGCGATTTTCAGCGGTCTGATTTTGCTGCCAGAACTTATAGGCATGCTGTTTTCTTCCTACAGCTCTTTCGCATCTTTTGTCAAACCAGGGCTTTCCTTTTGATGGTAACTGGATGGAATTTGAGATGTATGCTTCCATTCCTGAGGAGATTACTTGCATGATCTCTTCGCAGCAGTCTGACGGGTCGTCAGTGGCAAAGCAGACGTCGAGCCAAGGAAAATCTAGGTAGAACTGCCTTAGATCGTCCCAGTTTGCAGAAATGTAATGCCAGATTTTGCGAGGCAATGATGGATCCTTCTGTATGGGTGGCAATTCACAAACCGTTGTAATAAGTTTGTGGTCGGAGGTACCTAATGGCGGACCAACTGTAACCTTGTACTGGTCAGGATCCAACTGTAACCTTGTACTGGTCAGGATTGGTGGTCAGAAAAAGACCCAGGAGGCCGGCGAATTCGCCCCTCTCTGAGATTCGATTTGGTTCGTCTACAAGTTGAGTAAGCCCGCAGCTGATGGCAAATGCTTTAGCTTCTCTACCTTTGTTGTCGGTCTTGTTGTGATGTTTGAGCCAGTTGGTGTTGTGGGCATTAAAGTCTCCCAGAACGATTATTTCTGAACTGGGGTGATCGACCTGTATTGAGTCAAAAGTGGTAGCTATTGTTGAAAAAAAGCTTTGGTAACCTCTATCGCTCGGAGGGCGATAGAGACAACATATAAACTTGGTTAATCCTCCGGCGGTGAACTTGAGCCACATGACGTCAAGGTTGTTAGGTTCGAGTGTTTCCTCGCGGTGACATGAAAGGTGACTTCAGACAAAAAGGCATATTTCGAACTTATATCTAAATCGGGTATGTAAGTCGTACCCAGGATAGAGGTAGTTCACTGTTGTTGTTGTAGAACATACTTGTGTTTCTGTAAGGTGTGTGGTCTATTTGCTTGTAGATGTTGGTGTACCGAATTTATGTTTGTATTTAGGCCTCTTATGCTGCAGAAATCTATTCTAAATTGGTTCGGTATCTTTGCTGTCTGTGAAATGCGGAATGAAGGGCTCCCAGGACCACCCAGCGCCCGGAGATCCGAATGGCCGGGGAGTTTACTTCCGGAATATTTTGATCCTGGAAGCACCATCATGTCCATATATTCCTACATACATCTTCTTTATACTCTTTAAACGTTTCAGTTCGTATTCCGTTATTTCCCGGATTTTTTCCGTTTTTTAGAGAGCTTATAACTTTCATAACTTCGTTAGCATTTGTTGGTGATAGGAATAACGAAAATGGATTATTTGGTGTTTTAAATGATTTAGATGTATCTTTTGTAATTAGTTTTGCCATATTTTTACCAACATTTCCAAAATATTCAATAAAGCATTGAGCTATATCATTTTTGTTACTAATATTTTGTCCGTTCCTTTCAATTTCACAATACTCGTCTCCTATTTTTTCCCCATGTTTATTTAGTATTTCTCTTACATTCTTCCAAAGCTTATCGGATTTCTTAAGATTTTTGTCCATTTTTCTTTTATAGTATTCAACGTAGGCCTGGCCCAAAATCCTATTTAATGTATTTCTATAGTTCTTGTATTGGCGCGCAAATTCTGGATTTCTAGGAAATGTTTTTGCTTTTTTTTAGTAATTCATATTTCGTGTTTATGGATTTTATCAAACCTGGTGTGATCCAAGGATTTTTATTTGTATTCTTTTTGTTTATTTTGTTGATAGTTGTTGCGTCTTCAATGTGTTTTTTAAATATTTCTTTAAAATTTTCGGTCATTGTGTCTACGTCATTTTCGTAATATACGCTATTCCACGTTTCAGTAGTGAGTAGTTCTTTTAGTTTGTTTTTATTAATGTAAATTTTTTCACTGTTTGTTACTTGCTTTTCTGCATTCTCATTACAAGTTTTTTTATTTATTGGAATGTATATGGCAGTAGGGCAATGATCTGTGATTTGATTCTCAAAAAGAAAAGACTGTACTCGATCAATTAAGCCTTTTGATTTTAAAAATATATGGTCTAGGCAGGTTAATGATTCTGGCCTTGTGATAGAATTTATAGCTGATATAAATCCCTGTTCTCCTAGTACATTTTTGTATTCTTCTATGACTCCATTATTATTTCCAAGCAGATCGATGTTTATATCGCCGGTCAGGATGCAATGATGATATTTTTTAAGGATATTTTTTTTTTGTTTGCAGAAATTCTTCAAGACCACAAACAAAATTGTCCACATTGGTGGATGGTGATCGATATAATCCTTTTATATAAAAATTTTCATCCCGATATGAAATGTATAAATTTATAGCCTTAAGGTTGTCCACTATAAATTCAATACTAAAATCAAAATTCAGGTCCTCTCGAATATACATAATAGTGCCATCGTGACTGGAGACATCACCCTCGTTATATACTAATTTATACCCTGGGATATTTAAAAGTAGAACATTTGAAAGGATAAATGTTTCAGTTAATACGATTACCTGAAATTCACTTTTTAGGGCTGCTAAATTCGATGTCGTGTGTTGAGTTATTAATGCATTCATCAAAAGTTCTGATTTTTATACTTTGAATTTTGTCACTCCTGAAATCCCGCAAACATGTATTCATTTTATAAACAGATTACTAGGATAAAATTGAGTATCTTCCATTTATATAAAAAAAGAAAAAAAAACCATACTATATTACATAAAATATCTAAGACTGCTAATTAAAAGTACAATATATTTTCATTTATTTTTTATTTTTTATTTTTTATTTTTTATTTTTTTCTTTTTTTGTGTGTGTTCTGTAGAGGCAACCATACACAGAGCAGCCCAGCCTACCTCATTCCAGTAGCAATTCGCCTTAGATCGCTGGCCCTCATTACTTGCGTTCCTTATGATAGTGGCGACCGTACCGTAGGTCCTTCTTATTATAGGTTGAGGTCCTATTGAACCTATTTCAGAACACTGTCGTGCCAGACGATAGCGCTTCTCGTTTTTCGATACATTCGAGTATCCCAAAACCCATACAAGACCAACCCTGTTATGCCCGACCACGACCTCAAAGACGTCCCTACAGCTAGACACCAGCGCAGAATGAACTTTATCAGACTAAACTGATGACAAAGCAGCTCTTCTAGATGAGCAAATGTAGATATCCTTTTCTCTGTAACCTCATGTCCGCATTATTGTGCGTTATTGTCCGTTGTGCGTTATTTTTGAATGATAATTCGAAATTTGATGATAGCGTCCGGGCAAATTTTTGGAGACCATATTAGTCTAAGAGGAAAAGTCAACAATTTGTTAACGATAGACGAAGATTTGCAATGATTTGTTTAATTTTTCTTTGATCATCACATTTAGGAAATTGCTTGCTATATCTGACTTATATTTACAATGTGTACCATATGTACTAATATTTGAACATTTTTTACGATTTGACTAGCCGTAATTTAAATAGTTGTAATACTGGCATTCCAGGGGAGCACCATGTTTGAATCGCATATATACAAAGTGAGGTATCACCAACATGCTGACTGGGTAATTTTATTATCATTTTCTTCTTTTTC
>JAEQML010083748.1:0-10367 GCA_016904865.1 Pissodes strobi | reverse complement strand
TTTAGATAAACAAGAATGTTAAAAGGGAATTTATTTTTCGTGTTAGGCAGGAAATAAAATGGGTGCTCTAACATTTTAACGGCAGGGTGTTAGATTGTCGCTAGACCCTTTTCGAAAAAATGTACTAATTGCTTAAATATATATCCCCGATACCCAGTGATAGAAACGTGTAATTTCGTTTGATAATAAGTAATGCGTTTAAAATTGGGTATATTACTTAAGGCCCGTTGACATTATGCTTGTTGGCTGGTACTAACAAACTAGCGCTAGTCCGCTGGTACTGCTTGTGCTGTTTACATACTAGTATGCACTGTTTTGTGCTAGTACATAAATATATTTTTTGATAAGTGAGACGGTTTTGAAATTTGCTGAAAATTTTCGAAGATGAGTGAAGTGGAAAAAGGCATTGAAATAATAGCTAAAAGGTTACAAGATGAATTCAGAAATATATCACATAAATGCTTTGTTTGGCTTGTCTCTGTTTTTATAATTTGCATCTTGAACATTCCACAATATTTCACATTCTTCATATAAACTGAAAATTTTTCCGTTTCATTTTCACTCCATTTGTGTATATGGGCCATTTTTATTTCCTCAACTGGTACATAAAAGTACAAACGCTTTTAACTTTACTGGCGCTAGTAAAATAAGTACGAGACTAGCGCTAGCAAATGTTTACACTATACTTGTCGACTGGCATCGACGGACTGGTACTAGCTAACAAGCATAGTGTCAACGCCCCTTTAAGAAGGTTACTTTTAAGTTTTTAGTCACACTTTGAGAGGAAGTTTATAGTTTTTAATATTTTAGATTTGTATAATAATCCTAGAGTTCACCACTGTGTTATTACGGATTTTTCTGTTGAGTAATTCAGGTTCATATTCTTACCACCTGAAATCTTAATCAATTCAAAAGTATCATTCAAAATATTTTACAGAAACACTGAATCACCCAACTTTAATTGGTGGTTAAGAAGAAACTATAATAGTGGCAGCATTTAATGTTACCTATTAATAATCACTGAAAAAATTGCCCCCAGAAAAAAATCACAGAAATTCCACGCTTTCTCGTAACAACATTAAGGATCAGATCAGAATTGTGCTAAGTTAGATGAAGAACAACAAATGTTCGGGAGAAAGCCAAATCACCAAAGAAATTTGCAGCTCTGAGGAAAACCTTTAGAAGGAGAAGGTACAATTGAATCATTATTGAATGAAGGAAGGAGTTCATGAAGAATGAATACCAAAAAAAAATGATGTAACTCTGAAGCCGTTCTTCTGTTTAAAAAAAGGTTACAATGCCAACTAATAGAATTATAATAGACCTGTGTCTTTTCTATCGCACCTTTATAAGCTTTATACGAAAATGATAACTAACCTGCGGTAAGCCGTCTTCAGAACACGATTTAGTAGTATAGTGTATAAAATACAACGTTTCAAGACTTTTGGCATACGTCGACTTCCATAAGGCCTTTGATTCCGTAGAGACAGAAGTTGTAATGAGGTCTCCAGAAAATGCAAGTAATAATTCTAGATAATATATACAGATTATCAAGGATGTATTTAAAAACGCAACGTGGTGTAAAACAAGGCAATGTCATATCACTCAAAATCTATACTCTTACACTCGAAGATGTTTTCAAAATCCTAGAATTGGATTAGAAAGGTAATAACGTCAGCGGTACCTACTATAGCGACTTAAGATTTGCAGATGGCAGCACTTTAATTGCAGACAATACCAGGGAAATGTTGCAACAGCTAAAAGAAGCCTCAACAAAAATTGGTTTAAAAATGAAAAAAACACTAAACCAAAGTAATGATTCCTGAAAATCTTAATAAAACATTGTAAACCATCCTATCGAATATGTAGAGGGCACCTGGAACACATAATCAAACTGGGCACCAAAACCAAAGTCTACAACACATGTATCTTGCTGACTAATACCTATGGAATGGAGACCATATTACTAATAGTGACAATGCTAACAACCTTAGAATGGAGCAAAAATCGATGCGACGTATTATGTTCACTGAAGGATAAAATAAGGATTGATGAGATTAGGAGAAGAGCAAAAGTTTCAGACATCATAAATTTAAATTCTTGCTTCCATAAGTACATACTTACCTATGTGTATTAGGTTGGCTCTGAAGAAACTGCATGTTTTTCTTAAGCTTCCAGATATTAGGTGGGTATTTCTAAGTAGTAAGTGGTAATTTCCAGATAGCCAAAAAATTTTGACATTTGACGTTTTAGTAGCACTAATTTTCAGTGTACAGATATCAAGATTTTCGCCCTTTTCCTTATAAATCCTATAGGTATGTAACCTAGTTATAAAAAATTCCCAAGAGTTTTGACAGCTGCCCAATGCAAATTATTTGAAAAATCAAAACTTATAGTGTAGTGTAAGTTAGTACGGGCGACCAAAAAAATGAGCATGATGTAGCTCGGAATGGTAAAAAGTCACTTTAGTGTAGATTGTAGTAGGTATCTGGAGATTTCCACTTAGTATCGGGCAGCTCGTAGCATCGTAGCTTACAACGTAGTTTATCTTTCTGAAAATTATTCCATTTATTTTAGATGTACTTCGGCTCTAGTTTCATTTTAAACGTCTGTTTGATTAAATTTGTTAGGAAAGATGAAGTGACGTTGGGTGGGACATGTGGCCAGACAAGCTTAAGACAAATGGGCTAAAAAACTAACAGAGTGGAGACCAAGAGCAATAGAAGTGTGGAATGATAACTGAAAAACGCTGACATACGAATCATTACTGGTAGGCAGTGGATGAGGATAACAAAAATAGAGGAGAGTAGATAGGGGTGGACAAATAATACGGGCTGAGAAAGAGAAAAATATGGAAAAGGGGAGGGAGAAGGTTGAGACACGAGCATCAGAATTGCTAATTGTAACGTTAATAAGAAAGCAGAATTTTTCGAAATTAACCCAAACACACCCAAAATACATGAGTTTAAATTTTCTAATAGGAAAATTGCCACTAATAAGCCTGAACAGGAGGGAAAACCATGCGTATCTGTTATACCAGCGTACATGAACTGCCCCGAATGAAGTGATATCGAACCCAAGCAACAAACTACAAACAGGGTAATTTTAAGGCAAGCAGAAGCGACATACTTCTACGACAATTCAATTAAAATATGTGTAAAGTTAATGAGTTTTCATTAAATGAAATATTTTTCCACACTAAGCAGGCTAACAAAACAATTTAATTTCGAAAAACTTCTTGGGAGATTTCTGGGGTAGAAAGCTCATCTTGCTCGTATTCAATCAGAAAGCTTGTCATTTTTTGAAAATCCCAAATCTCTTGTTACGTTCGATTCTAATTCTGTTGACGTTGGTTGCCAATTTGTTATATTTAATTCAAAGATGAAACTACTTGGCAGATCGTGCTGAACGACAGATTACTATCAAATTGATATTTGCCAAAAGGTTAAACTACAATCAGATGTCTACCATGTAGGTCGGTCAACACCAGTCCTCGTAATAGCTTAACCAGCACCGTCTGCAATCCACCAGGCCTAGCTCGTCTGGGGGGTGGTTCGAACTTATCTTTTCCCATTATCAAGTACCTGAATATGGAATTTAATCAAAATAAGTAATAGTCCAAGTCGGGGTTGGACACCACCAAGTTTACTTTTATTGGCAAGCCCTATCGATGTTTATTCGGACACAGTAAAAAAAAACTTGGAAATAAAAGAAACTAAGTTCAAATTCAAGTGTCAAATTAAGTAAATAATTACCTGACGAAGTCTACGCTACCTGCTCAGTTACCATTCAAAATCTACATTCTCAAATACACCCTAAATAATACCAAGCATGTGAGGCCAATACTTTATTTTAAAATAGAAAAAATAGAGCTCCTCTAGCCTATTAATGCCCAGTTTTTGAAAGTATGGATAACCTTATTCTTCAAATATTTCCGATGACCACGATTGTTAATACAATTGTAACCCTAGTAATTATTGGCTTCATAACTTTATACACTAGATATCTGGTACTTCAGAAACCGGGCATAAGCAAATTACTATTTACAGTTATTGACTACTAGACACACCCAAAGTTTTAAAGGTGTCAAGCGATAAGGTTATAAACAAAACAGAAAATTCCAACCTCTTGTCAACCTGTCAGTCTAATTTAAAATTTGAGAGGTGTCAAATAAAAGGTTATAAAATTTTGAAAATTTACTTGTTCGAAACGCCATGCTGCAACCTGCAACCTAGACGGTGATAGAAATATCGAATTTATCACATAGACTATATTAAGTTAATTTAACTCGGTTAGTATAGCCTTTCCAAAAGCCCGAGTTGCAAGTTTCAACCAGAGAACGAATTCCTCAAAAAGCAATGTTATGATCTATTGTCAAAGCCAAGTTAAAGTAAAAAGGTAATAAAATGAATAAACTTCCTCGGATATAATATGTACTAGAGATTATCCATAAATCTAGCACCCGTAAGAAGTAAATAATGTTTCTAGGCCGGCGTAGTAACACTTCACAAAAGGTATTTAATATATATACTCTAGTGGATTATGATGTGTGCTATTACTTACTAAAGAAATTAATAAAGCGTTTTAGGAAAATGTTTGGGTACTAAATTCTGCTTAAATTTAAAAGTCTCTGCAAAGTAGTAAATATTTCTGGCACAATAGTGCTGTCTAAACGTGATAGTATAGTATGTCAAACAGTCCAGATTAACGAGGTTCCAGGTAATAGTGGCTCTTCCTACCCTACAGGGAAACAGCCATAGAACCCCGCAACAAAGCGCTACCGGAATTCCGCTGTAGAATTCAGCTACTAAAAACCAGCTCCAAAAACCCTAAAAGCGTAAATTAATCCATGACAACAACATAACATGAAATTTACAAAAATGCTAAAACTCTACCCCAAAAATCTACTTGAAATTCTATATTCAAAACAATTTAAAACAGCTTACCAATAACAAGGGGTTTACCAAAACCTTCCTGGGTATCTTGAAAGGGTCCACGGCCTATATTGCCATTATGCTAGAAATTTCTTCACACGCAACTGACCTTCCCTCGAGAGACTCAAACGACTTCCAGTCTACTTCATTTACGAAATAAAATACTACTCGAGGACTACTTCTCAACCCAAGGAATTTTCTTTGGCTAATAAATGAACAAAAGCCTTACAAAATCAAAAACAGTTTTCTTCTGTTTTCTCTCCTCCTACTGGATCAAATAGCAGAAACAAATCTGTAAACACGTCAAAACTATCGGCTGACATTCAACTAAAAATCCTTAAATGTCAATTAAAATACTGCTTGTCAGAAACCTAGACAGGTACGAACTTATCGAGAAAAGACAATAGAGATGATTGACCAATCGATATTCCTTCCTAAAATGACCTTTATAAATAGGAGAATTTCGACCCGTAACAATCTTTTAATTTACCATTTCAATCACGTTTTTTTTAATATTGAGTTGTCCTTTCTGTATGATCAGATCTTTTGTTTCATAACTAAAGCACAATAATATATGAATGAAGTAGTGCTTATGATGCAACGGCCTTATAAATAAAAAAAATTTGTACCTCACTTTTATTTCTAAGAGTTGAGCCAATAATTCAAGCCTAATATATACATTTTTTATATGTTATAAATACAGAAGAGGGTATGTATGGATATTGCATTTATACTTGCTAGAAGATGAGAAGGCGAACAGGCAAAGGCATTTTGGCGAAATATATTACCTATAATATTACCACTTTACTCTCGTTGTATCGGTGTTCGGCTAGAAATTTAGCTTAACCCAAACTATAATGCGCATGTCTTTTCGGTTAGAGTAAACTTTGAAATATTTATGTCTTAGTCATTGTTTATACCTAATAAAGTTTTTAAGAGCTGTGTTGTGTTTTATTGATGGTTAACTTTGGCTATTGGGTTCAGGTAATTATCTTAGCACCTCAATAGCAGACTAATTAAATTTGATTTCACTTGAAAAATTTTAATTCACACACCTACTGAACAGATTTAACTTTGAGATTACTTTACTTAGAACTTTGCCAGATTTATCTTAGCTTCGACTTTGTTACTATAGGAGGAGCACCCAGGGGGGACCACGCTCATGTGGGCATATATGGTCATGGTCACTGTAGCGGAAGGTTTCGTTTTAGACACGAATTAGACTTGACCGCCAGAAAACAGTTTGTGTTACAGGTTTAGTACATAGGTGAGACAAGGTCTGCGAGACTGATGATCTGCTCGATAATTTATATAAAAAAAATTGCTGATTAAGGTTTAATATCGCTTGCGTGGTCTATAAGTCTGCAATGTAAGTTTACCTAAGATTTTTCGAGTTCACGTCCAAACTTAGGACATGGTGATAATTACTTAGTAGTTTATACATTTTAGTGGTTCGCAATATAGTATTGCATGGTGTATAAGTCTATATGCATATCATGTATAATTTTAATCTCAAAATTGTTAATACACAGATTTATTCAAACAGGTTTGTTTCATAAACTATTTTTGTAGTGGAATTCTCATAAAATTTCATTATTTTGCATTGCTTTTGCTCATTTTCTGCATAGAAGCAAGAACAAACCGAAGCTGGCCGAAACTAACCGAAGGTTATTGTATTAAAACTTCGTTAGAGGTTAGGGCTGGTTCTGACTACGTAGAACTAGTTCAAACTAATTTTAGGTTTTGATCGAAGCATTTGTTTCTATTTGCTATCTATGCTGATCTATCCTAATAATTTCCAATTTATTATGAATAATTTCAGAAGAACAATGGAAAATTGGCGTATTGCCTAATCCGATTAGGAAGTGGTCGATATAAGCAATTAATTTTTTAAATCATTTATCACCATAAAGGAGGGGGTGGTAATTAACTTTATAATTAACCACTTTAATTAGTGCACTCTAACAAAATAGGTTGGTGGGGGTTTTATTCATAGGGTGAGAATTGAAACATGTATTTTAGGTATTACGTATTTTAATAATGCAAGATCTAATTTGCATTAAATATGATTAATATATAGAATGATTTCTAACTACTTTCATGCATTCATCCTTTCACACATAAAACTAAAAAGGTACATAAGTTTAACTATTATTAAATGTGTAATAAAGCTTCTTGATTATTTGAATCTACCACCTCTTTACTGATTTTAATGAAACTTTCTTTATTTCAAAATTTCAACTGACAAACTTTCCGTTCAGACTAAATATCTTGTGATTTTACTTCTTCTACGTTTCTATCCACTTAACTTCATCAGAGATATGACTCCGAAACTTTATTCAAATCTTGAGTATAGGTATAGATCTGTCTAACTACAATTCTCGAACCACCATTCTACCTTCTTCTACCTTCAACAGGAGAGACGCTACGAGTTGTATTGTCTTGAAAAAATGTGTTAAAATACCCAAAGAGTCCTTAATTCAGTGTTGAAAAAAGATAACACAGAGTACAGCAGATATTTTCTAAATATCTGTGCAAACAAATGAGAAAAAGTACTAAATATCTTGGCGTCAAACAGGACTACGACTGGGTAGATGTTCTTGGCGCCAAATTCAAGCAGGACAGTGACGAAGGCTGATGCTTGACGTGTGAGTGTTTGTATGGCACTAAAATCTATTATTTTCAACCGGCAGGGGCAGGGAGAACAGAGCGAGAAATTGCGCGGAGGCAGAATGCATTTGAGAGGATAGAAGCATGTTCTTTCTTTATTTGACATATTGTTCTTTACACAACATTGACGGGGACAAAGCTATATTCTATTGAGCACGATTAATAACGATTCCCTTGACGGAGTGGCAACTTGCTCTCTAGCGATTATTGCATAGGTATAAGGAATCTATTCTACAGACAATCCAGGTTCGGAATAAGGAGTAACTGAAATACAATGTTTTTAATGTACAAATTTGCTGTTTACCTGGGCTGAAATAAATTTATTTGGGTTTTAATTACGACTCAATCAACGAACATACAGGGGTGTTATCATCAAACTATACATTGAAAAACGACAAGTTAATACACATGTTGGGGTGTTTCCCCAACAGGAATTTTGGCCAATTGAGAACTAGTCCTTCCTAGATTCGCATATATCTAATCGTATTTCCATAATGTGTTAATTTATTTGTCTAGTATATTTTTTGCGGCAATTGAGCAAGAGAAAACCTATAGTCAAGGCGTAATATCATTGATTCATCCAAACGGATTTAAAATTTTCATCGCACTCGAGTTGTCTTTATTACCACTTCACTAAGGCGTCTAATACTAAAAATGGAATCCTACTACAGTAGCTACAATAAACGGTAATGCCCTAAAAGGAAAAATAAAATACCGTTTAGATCATTAAACTTGTAACTTATCCGTTTCTATACGAGACTCCGGCGTTAAATAAAATTAAGTTAATTTATATCATGCGATTAAACGGAGTAATCAGGTTTACAGTGTTTAGAGTAGACTATCTAAGTTTTTCGCAATGAAATAGATTTTCGAACGTTGGAGTTTGCTTGATAGCCGTTCTATTATTGCGATGATGACGATGAAAACAAATTGAAACTTTTTTTTTTATTAAGCGACGATTAAGTATTTCTTTATCGCCGTTATCTGACTGTTTTGGAGGAACAAAAATGTGCCTTAATTTTACAGGTTAAAAAAGACGCCAGTCTCAACTTTTAATAACGACCTTTATTAATAAGTATTGACAACATTGCAACAGAACATGATTAATATCGAATTCACCTAGGCAAATTAATCTAAATTAAATATTCAGTGTTATAAGGTGTTGTGGTCTTCCTGGGTGAGAGGGCCCTAGAAACATCTTTGATTGCCTTAACCCTGGAAGGCATCCCCATACACTGATTAATTTGGTTCGATCATTCCTGAATTCTTTCTTGTAGGTGTGCATCCCTATGCCACAGAAAAGTTCCGGTCCTAAAAGCGAAGTTTGTGCTTCTGCTGTTGCCAATTGGTCTGCTTTTCGTTGCCTTCTATCCCAGCGTGTCCTGGTATCCATTGAAGGGATAGTTTGTTATTATTGCCTAATTTGTTTGCCCTATCTAGGCATTCCCATACCATTCTGGAGCTGATTGGTGGTGAGCTCAGCGCTTTGATGGCTGCTTGACTGTCTGAGAAGATAAGAATCAATTTCTTCCTATAGTTTCTGTCGAGGTTGAACTGCGCACATCTTTCTATGGCGTTAATTTACGTCTGGAATATGTTCGGGTGTTTTCCCATTGCTTTGGAGAATTTGGTTCCTGTCCCAAATACACCGGCTTCAGTGCCCTGTTCAGTTCTTCAGACCCACAATTGGGATGTGCTGTGTATACAGGAAACACACCGAGACCAGACATCTCAGAGGCCCGAAATAACCCGAATGCGCTTGGCCATTAAGGCACCACATAACAAACATGGTAGTGCAATCTTTATAAAACCTGACATGTCACTGACCTCTACAAGTAAAACAGTGTCAAACGGCACCGAGATTCTGACCATAGAATGCGGAACATTTACGGTAATGTCAGTCTATCACCCCCCGGGCACAAACCTGAACCTCACATCCCAGAGAGCTTTGGAAGACAAAATACACAATTTGTAACCGGCAATATCAACTGCCACAGTATCAACTGGGGATACAACGAAACCGACAACAACGGCCAACTGCTAGAGGAATGGATGGAGGCAAACAACTTCTCTCTCCTCCACGATTCGAAGCTACCCTGCTCCTTTATGAGCAAAATTTGGAAACGCGGCTATAACCCCGACAATTATTTTGTTAACGACAACATACAGGCTTGCTGTGTTAAAAACGTCTACGAAGCTCTCCCCAAAACCCAACACAGGCCCATCGGTATCCAAATCTTCCCTGCAGTAAGGACATTCAAAATACCCTTTTGAAGAAGGTTTAACTTCAAAAAAACTATATGGTTAGATTTCACCAAAGAACTAGATGAGACTGTCAGCAACATCATACCTACACCCGACAACTACAATAATTTTGTAGTTGCTCTTCAGAGGGTTTCAAAAAATCACACCCCAAGAGGCTGCATGCAGAATTTTGTTCCAGGACTTTCCAAGGGTGATAAAGACATCTTAGCCGAATATGAAGAGCTGTTCTCAAAAGATCCTTTCAGCGAGCAGACTATAGCGTGCGGCACAAATCTCATGACCGCACTAAGTGAATCAAGGCAAAAATAATGGCTTAAAACCCTGGAAAGAATGGATATGTCAAGAAGCAGCAAAATGGCATGGAATCTGATTAAAAAGCTTTATTGTGATCCAATGCAGAGTAAAGAACCAGCCAACCAAGTCGCCCACCAACTACTTCTAAACAAAAAATCCACCAAGAAAAGCCAAAACGTTAAAATGCAGCGTAATATCGATACA
>JAEQML010083747.1:0-10367 GCA_016904865.1 Pissodes strobi | reverse complement strand
TGTAGAAAGTCGAAATACAAATCCCCAGTTAAATTTTTATAAAAGAGTCCTCATATCTGGATTTCAATATTCCGATTGACGATGTTGACTGTAAGCTTCCTGTTCAATGAGGATTATTTTCTGCCCAATATCTGCAATTTTGTCTATTACCACGCCATTTAAAGTGTAAGTTGTTTTGTCTGAAAATTAAATATTTCCAGCAAACATTCTGTCATGGTCACATATTCTTTGAAGTTGTTCCGAAATTTCCAGGCAACAGATGATCAAAATCATCTTCAGATACAATACACTTTTATGTTAATGCTTTCCATTAACTATATCAATAGGATAAAAACAAGTTTGAAATGATGTTGAAATAATAATAAAGATCTAAATTTCTTTATTAGTAAGGTATATTAAATTTAAATTTAATAAAGCCATGTGACAACATTGTTTTATTTTTGATGAACATTATCTCTATTGACTTAAAAATATAGATGTTCCGAATTATTTTGGTTAAGACAGTACTAGTTAGTACAAGCGATGCAGCAAAGAAAACGGCATTTTGGGTTAAGAGCGCTTTGCACAAGTTATCTAGAGATCTAAAAAAAATGATTTTATCCGAGGAAACCAAAATTTGGTCTCTTATGATCAAAGATGGCGGCTATTTTCCAAAATGGCCGTTTTATATTTTTTGTACGATTCGATTAAAAAAGGGCTGGTATTCGGGTATGTTTTGTCAGACTAGGGCCCACCAAAGGAATGAGTCTGAGGCCGATGCTTCCAGTGGAAGCGGCCCTAGGTGGTAGATGCATATGCCTACTCGCATCATCGTCCGGTGAACTACCATTCCACCAGAACTGGGAAGTGCTTAGTGGTTTTACCGAATCACGTTCCGCTTCCGCGCTGGTGGTCCCGGGTTCCATAGTAGGAATATATAATTCCAGGATCAAAATATTTCAGAGGCAAGCTCCCCGGCCATTCGGATCTCCGGGCGCCGGGTGGTCCTGGGAGCCCTTCATTCCGAATTTTACAGACAGCAAAGATACCAAACCAATTTATAATAGATATCTGCAACATAAGAGGCCTAAATACAAACATAAATTCGGTACACCAACATCTACAAGCAAATAGACCACACATACTAGCCCCTACAGAAACAGTTTACTGTTGTTGTAGAACATACTCGTTCTACAACAACAACGGTAAACTACCCCTATCCTGGTTACGACTTACATACCCGATTAAGACATAAGTTCGGAATATGCCTTTTTGTCTGAAGCAACATTTCATGTCACCGCGAGGAAACACTCGAACCGAACAATCTTGACGTCATGTGGCTCAAGTTCACCGCCAAGGGATTAACCAAGTTTATATGTTGTCTCTATAGTCCTCTGAGCGATAGAGCCTACCAAAGCTTTTTTACAACACTAGTTACCACTTTTGATTCAATACAGGTCGATCACCTCAATTCAGAAATAATCGTTCTGGGAGACTTCAATGCCCACAACACCAACTGGCGCGAACATCACAACAAGACCGACAACGAAGGGTAGAGAAGCTGAAGCATTTGTCAGGCTTACTCAACTTGTAGACGAACCAACTCGAATTTCAGAGAGGGGCGAATTCGCTGCCCTCTTGGATCTTTTTCTAACCACCAATCCTGACCAGTACACAATTACCGTTGGTCCGCCATTAGGTACTTTCGACCACAAACACATGTCTGCGATGTTCCAGACTATCCAGATTCCGGGTCAACTCCGAGTCGCCGACAAGACGCACAGCTGTCTTCTGAATGGAATCCAGCAGCTTTAGGGTGTGCTTTGGTGCGGCTCCCCAGATGTGTGAGCAATATTCTAAGCACGGTGTTACGGGTGAAAAATATCTTATTTATATAGGTTATTTTGGGGAGGAATATCGACTTGGTCGACCATCTCTATTGTTTGTCTTTTCTCGATAAGTTCGTACCTGTCTAGAGTTTCTGACAGGCAGTATTTTGATTGACATATGAGGATTTTTAGTTGAATGTCAGCTGATAGTGATTGACGTGTTTACAGATTTGTTTCCGATATTTTGATCCAGTAGGAGGAGAGGAAACAGAAGAAAAACTGTTGTTATTGATTTTGGAAGGCTTTTGTTTAATCATTAGCCAAAGAAGTTCCCTTTGGTAGAGAGGTAGTCCTCGAGGAGTGTCCGTATTTTGTACATGAAGTAGAATGGAAGTCGATTAGGGCTCCGGAGGAAAGGTCAGTTGCGTAGGAATTAAGTCTTAGCAACCGCCGTAATGGCAATATAGACCGTTGTCCTTCTCAAGATACCCAGAAAGTTTTGGTAAACCCCTAGTTATGGGTAAGTGATTTCAAGTTGTTCGAATGTAGAATTTCAAGTAGATATTTGGAGCCGAGTTTGGCATTTTTTTGTAAATTTCGTGTTATGTTGTTGTTATGGTTTAATTTGCGCTTTTAGGGTTTTTTGGAGCTGGTTTTCATTTGAAGCTGGTTTTTGGAGCTAGTTTTTGGAAATGGTTTTAGTAGCTGTATTCTACGGTGGACTTCCGGTAGCGCTCTGTTGCGGGGTTCTATGACTGTTTCCTTGTAGATCAGGAAGAGCCAATTTTACCCGGAATCTGGCTAATCAGCACTGTTTTGACATACAGAGAAGAATGATGGCTAATTCTCAGATATAACCTCGGAAGTCTGACGTTGTTACACGAGATAAGTCTAATTTTATATTAGGTTTGTTCTAGCAGCGATTTCAAACGGTTTCAAACCATCCGGAGTTTGCGCATAACGATATCAGCGTCGCTCATGTCGCTATGCGCAAACTCCGGATGGTTTGGAACCATTTGAAATCGCTGCTAGAACAAACCTATTTATATTACTACACTTGGACAGTACTATTATGCCAGGAATATTTAATACTTTGCATAGTCTTTTAAATTTTACACAGAATCTAGTACTCGATCATTTTTCGAAAACTGTTGCCTAATTTCTTTAGTAACTGATAGCATACAGCATAATCTACTGAAGTACACGTATTTAAATACCCTTCTGTGAAGTGTTGCTACGCTGGCTTAGAAACATTACTTACTTCTTACGGGTGCTACATTTATGGACTATCTCTAATACATTTTATATCCGAGGAAGTTAATCCATTTTATTATCTTTTACTTTAATTTTAGCTTTTACAAGCGAATATAACATTGTTTCCTTTTTGAGGAATACGTTCTCTTGTTGAAACTTGCAACTTGGGTTTTTGGAAAGGCTATACTAACAGAGTTAAATTAACTTAGTAAAGTCTATGTGATAAATTCGGTATTTCTATCACCGTCTAGGTAGCAGGTTGCAGCAAAGCGGTTCGAAGAAGAAATTTTAAAACCTTTTATTTGACACTAGAACCTTCAAAATTTTATAACCTTTCATTTGATACCTTCAAATATTAAACTGTCAAGGTTGACTAGGGGGTGTGTCTTGTCAGTCAGTAGACCGGGTCATTTCGAAATTTCACTACGGGGTAGCTGGCTACTTTCTATACAGAGAAACTACCTAATAGGCTAAAGGGGCTTGCTATATTTTACTATTCAAAATAAAATATTGGCCTCAAATGCTTGGTATTATTTAGGGCCTATGTGAGTATGTAGATGTTGCATGGTGACCAAGCAGATAGCGTAATCTTCGACAGGTAATTGCTTACGTATTTCGACATTTAGAATTTGAACTTAGTTACTTTTTATTTCCAAGTTTTTTTTTCTGTGTCCGTTTAACATCGATAGGGCTTGCCAACAAAAGTAAACTTGGTGACGTCCAACCCCGACTTGGACTATTACTTATTTTGATTCAATTCCTTATTTAGTTACAACATTACAGAACTTGATATTGGAAAGAGATAGTTCGAAATAACCCTCCCTGAGACGAGCTGAGCCTGGTGACGTCCGTATTACATGCTAGAGATCTGATCGCAGTTCAATTCTTCTTGGTAAATATTAACTTGTTTATAAACCGTCGTTCAGCACCATCTGCCAAGTAGTTTTATCATAGAATCGAACGTAATAAATTGGCATCCAACGTCAATAGTATTAGGATAAGAATAGAACATAATAACGGTCTTATTCGCGCTTTGTGGAACAAGAGCAACTGCTGCGGTGTATACAGTTTTTTGTTGCGAAATAGCGCACCCAGCTTCTGGGAGGCTGATTTTACGATATTAGCAACATGGACATGCAAGGACATATAGCTGTTGACCGAGACACCCAGCAGTCCGATTGACGAGGACGAACGAATGGTCGATCCTGCCATAATGATGTCAGGGCCCGCCGAATTGGCCCTCTTGGTAAACGTGGCTGCTTGGGTATTTGCTGCATTAAACTGGACAACATTTCTGTAGCCCCAAGGTTGAACATTCTCCAGGTCTTGATTAATTGCTGTAATCTGCTCCTGTCTGCGGTGATAAGTCTCAGTCGCTGGTAAAGATGTTACTGATCTAAATTGGAAGACAAGAGTACTGTCATCTACAAAACTATAAACAGGATTATTCATTTCGGTCAGCAGGCAATTAATATAGATGAGAATCAGAGTTGGTGAAAGTATTGCGCCCTGAGGCACGCCCGCGTTAATGGTGAATGTGTCTGAGATGTGTCCATCAACTGCAACGTGCAGAGATCGGTTCTTAAGGAAACTGGCAAACCAGCTGCAGAGAGAGGCTAGCAGTCCGAAGGACGACAGTTTATTGAGCAGTCCGTCATGCCAAACTCTGTCGAATGCCTTCGAAATATCCAAGACTATTCGTAGTTCTCAATTGCCCTATCCCATATATGAGGGACATAGGCCAATATATCTCCTGTCGATCTCTCTTTGCGAAAGCCGTATTGATTATCGCTGATTATTCTGTTTTTCTCGTGGTACTTAAGTAGGTGCTGATTGACTACACGCTCCATGACTTTGGAAGCAAGGCAATTGGGCTATAGTTTGAGGGCGTGGTTTTCTTGCCTTTTTTGGAACAGGTTGCACTCGAGCGACTTTACAAGAAGATGGGTAAATCCCTTTTCCGTAAGACAGATGAAAAGCCTGGAAAAAACGGGTGTTAGTTCGCTGGTGCAGTTCTTTAACACGATGGAAGGTATTTCGTTCGGTCCTGATGCCTTTTGGATATCTAGTTCTTTAAGGATTTTACGAATATCACGGTGATGAAACTTGACTTCTACCATGGTAGTGTTGATATTCGATATGGTGTTGCCTTGGGGGACGTCTAAGGTAGAGTGCGATGAAAACATTTTAGCGAGCATGTTTGCTTTTTCCTTGGCTGTAGTCGCCATAATGTCACGTTCCTCTGTCAAAGGTGTGATGATGTTTTTGTAAAGTTATTACTTACTTTCTTTGCTACTGACCAGAAATTCCTGGAGCACTTGGGCATTGCAAAAGTTTATTCCTGATCCTTTGATTTTGTTTCTCCTTAGTTTCGTCGATCGCACGTTTGCATTCGTTTCTTGCTTCGACAAAATAATTGCGATTTTCAGCGGTCTGATTTTGCTGCCAGTACTTTTAGGCTTGCTCTTTCCTACCTACAGCTCTTTCGCATCTTCTGTCGAACCAGGGCTTTCTTTTTGACGGTAACTTGATGGAATTTGGAATGTATGCTTCCATTTCTAAAGAGATTACTTGCGTAATCTCTTCGCAGCAGACTGACGGGTCGTTAGTGCCAAAGCAGATGTCGAGCCAAGGAAAATCTAGGTAGAACTCTGTTAGATCGTCCCAGTTTGCAGGTTTGGTTTATGAGTCAGCAAATATTATTTAAGCAATAAACTACAAAAAGAAGAGATTATCTAGGCAAAATTTAGATAAAGCTAATAAAATGCTTGTCATAAAAAATTCAACCTGACTTAAAGGAAGTAACTAATAGAAACTGAATTAATGGACGATAATCTTCAAGGGGACAACCATATTTTCTAAGGCAGGATAGGGTCTGCTTTGAGTTAATCCTCCTAAAATTATTATAAATATTTGTTAACTTAAACAAACATTTGGCTTAAAAGATGTTTTTAGAAAATATTATCACCACTCAAGATATTGGTTGGTCAAGATAATGTTTTCAATAGTTGTGAGCTACATATTTTTCTTCAAGTCAAACAACAATAGAACTACTCATATGTAATTAACTTGTATTTAATGCCTATAACGATTCATAAACATTTATAGAGCAACATATTTGAAAATATTTGCAATATCGCCTACAGACAACATTCGAATTTTGAATTGCATGAAAATATCCGATATAGAATTAATCACAAATATTAGAATAGTAACTACTATTCAAATTTCGTTGTACTATCCATAATAATGATATATATAATACTTTAATTCATGAAGCAAACAAAGAGCTATTTTCGTCATGTTGATTTATAAATCTTCCGTTGTTTCTATTCATCAGCTTAATTAGCTAATTAGCCAATTATTATTTGTCCCCGACCGTTCATTATGCGATACCCCAATTTGCTTCTTTGGGAGATATTGCGCGGCCGTCGAGCCCACGTTTATAGCCTGGTTTCCTAGCTGATGGCCTTGGATCCTTTCATGATCTTAACTAATGATGTCAGATATTATATCAGTTTCAAATAATTTAACTGTTCTCAAAATGCACTTCTAATATATAAATATCGTTTTACTAATAACAAATATAAATTTTAATTACTGAAAGTGTTAACAGTTCAACATCTCTAATGAAAAAATATTAACAATATTGCTTTATTTTTTATTAGCGCATCCATTCACGGAGCAATAGATAAAAAGTAAACTAAAAGGAAATACTAAGTCACTTTCAATATAAAATATATATAATAACGATAATATGCTATATATTTTCTATACGTTATTATTGTCAAGGCTAAAACCATCCGAATGTTTTGTGCTACCCTATAGAACCAGCCTTTTCGCGTCTACGTTCTTTCGTATGAGTCATCGCCGGACGAGATGATTCGGGAGCTGTGGTATTTTCCCGATGCGTGCAGCCCTCGTCGAGAATATTCCCGATATATTTTAGCCTGTATATAAATAGCGACCAGAACGCGTGTCGTATTAGCGTTGACTGATAATAGGGGAAGACGCGCAAATGCCGTGCCTAGAAACGTGATACCTTCCTTTTCGATACCCTTACCTCTCACCCTCTGATTGGTGGTGCGACCTCGCGGCATATGCCTGGAAATGCGAATGAAATTCATACTATTCTCGATTAATTTATTAGATCCAGTCGTGTGGCGCTTTGAGATACTCGGGCAACGGCCAACGGATGTTCACAAGAAATAGTTTTCGCACGTTTGGAGTTTTCGCATTGACCGATAAAATTATGATAAGACCAAGGATTTTAACGATATTTACTTATAAAGATGTTATATTTTACTGAATAATTTAATATATTATTATGCCATTAGAATGAACATTCCGTGACTAGTAAGTAAACTAAATATAATTCTAATAAGATTAATTGGCATGTACAGGGTGGCCAACTAAGAAATTATCCATCGTAGAGACTTGCGGCAAAAAATGTAATGACTAAAACGGTCAAGAGAAAAACCTGGAAAATATTTTCAAGTTTCTGAAATGACCACTAGGGGGGCGTAACTGCAATCTTGAATCTAAAAAAGTGATGTTTCTGTGAATTACGCTGTACTAACCTAATAAAAAAATTCCACATATTTGAAGTTGAGGATGATGTAAAACTTTTTTGTTTAATGTTTTTTGCTGTATCTCTAAAAATAAAGTGATGGGGGATATTCAAAGTTTTTTTAAATAACACCCTGTATCTGCGAAACGGCTAGGCCGATTTTAACAAACTTGGGTTAGTTAAAAGGAGCTATTCTTGGGCTACAAATGTTGGATTATTTAAAGTTTCGTTAGTTTCACATGTCGCCGCTAGAGGGCTATTTTCGACATTTCGACAGAAATGGTTAATTTTCTCAAAAAAAATAAATGCATTGATATAATTTTTTCCTATGAAAAACTAGCTAAATAATGGCTAAACAAGCTCGCGAAAACCGCATCTCGATATCTTGTTCCTAACCCAAAATATCGGCAAACAAAATTTATTACTTACGAAAATCGCTTAATTTTTTATTATTTTTTTTAATACATTTATCACGAATTTTCTCTTTTATAAAAGTTGTGGCCCTGAAAAGGACCGATTTAAAAAAGGAAGGTTCTTAGCGCCCCCGCAAATGCTCGAAATGCTGACCATCACGCTCTATGCATTGCTGAAGCCTCTCATGGGTAGACAAACCTGCAGTTTCAATTTCGGCTCACGGTATGGTTCGTATTGCAGTACGAATCCGGTTTTTCAAATCTTCTCTGGTTATCGGTTGAGTCTGGAACACGATGTCCTTTAACCGCCATCATTAATAAAAATCCAGACAAGTTAAGTCTGGTGATCGCAGAGGCCATGGAAACAGACTTCCTCTCCCAATCCACCGCTGTTGAAATACTGCATCGATATGCTCTCGCACATTAATAGCATACTGTGCTGGGCAACCCTCCAACTGCAAAGTTTTGCCTCGTCTCCAGAAGCACATCTTCCAACAACAACAGTAATTGATTGGCCAAAAATTCAAGAAAGACATTGCCATTTACGGGTTGCTCGAAAAAATATGGCCCAATAATTTTGCCTTCCAGTACGCCACACCACACATTTAAACTCCAACGTCCTTGGGGTTGAACTTCACGCATCCAATGCGGATTTTCTGCAGACCAATAGTGCATATTGACTCTCCCATCACTATTAAAAGTGGCTTCATTGGTCCAAAGAATTTGAAATAAAAATTCTCTATTTTCGCGTATCATACCTAACATCAAATGGCAATAGTACAACCTGCGATCAAAATCTTTCTCATTCAAAGCCTGATGTAGAACTACATGATATGGATGCATTCTAAAAGTAATTAAAAAAAAAGTTTCAACGAACACCTATATTGTGATAGCCATTAGAACTTACCTATGGTCCTTCAAGATGTTTTGAACCGTTGTTCGTGCTATGTTCAACTCAAGCTATGACGCTCTTGTGCGAACATGAGGATTTTCTTCAATATACCCCAGTACGTAGTTGATATTTTCTTGTGTTCTTCCAATTTTTTGCCGTTGAAACGCAGGCCGAAAACTACCATTGGCTCGTAAGCTCGCCACTAATCAGGGAAAAACTCTCACATCGCAAGGACGTCGATTTGGATAACGAGCCGCGTAAACTCTTTTAGCTACTGCGGCATTTTGAAGACATTCAAAATAAACCGCAATCATATCAACAGCTTCATCATTCGTGAAACGCATTTTGTAAACACAAAAATTGCTCAAAATAAAGCGAAACTATTGACAATTATTGAAAATTTGAGGAAGAATTGGGTTTGTTCTAGGAGCGATTTCAAACGGTTCCAAACCATCCGGAGTTTGCGCATAGCGATATAAGCGACGCTTATATCGTTATGCGCAAACTGCGGATGGTTTGAAACCGTTTGAAATCGCTGCTAGAACAGACCTTATATTTATATTTTCATTTGTTTTCTTTCCATGGTCTGCTTCTATCAATTGTCTACCCATGAGAGGCTTCCGCAATGCATAGAGCGTGATGGTTAGCATTTCAGGCATTTGCGGGGCACTAAGAACCTTCCTTTTTTAAATCGGTCCTTTTCAGGGCCACATCTTTTATAAAAGAGAAAATTCGATATAAATATAGTAAAAAAAAATAAATAAGAGATTTTCGTAAGTAATAAATTTTTTTGCCTATATTTTGGGTTAGGAACAAGTTATCGAGATGCGGTTTTCGCGAGCTTGTTTAGCCATTATTTAGCTACTTTTTCATGGGAAAGAAATCATATC
This sequence comes from Pissodes strobi, assembly GCA_016904865.1. Classification (NCBI taxonomy): domain Eukaryota; kingdom Metazoa; phylum Arthropoda; class Insecta; order Coleoptera; family Curculionidae; genus Pissodes; species Pissodes strobi. The sequence continues at coordinate 540 of JAEQML010083747.1, read as the reverse complement.
AATGCATTTAATTTTTTTGAGAAAATTAACCATTTCTGTCGGAATGTCGAAAATAGCCCTCTAGCGGCGACATGTGAAACTAACGAAACTTTAAATAATACAACATTTGTAGCCCAAGAATAGCTCCTGCGAACTAACCCTAGTTTGTTAAAATCGGCTTAGCCGTTTCGCAGATACAGGGTGTTATTTAAAAAAAACTTTGAAAACCCCCCACCACTTTATTTTTAGAGATACAGCAAAAAGCATTAAACAAAAAAGTTTTACATTATCCTCAACTTCAAATATGTGGATTTTTTTTATTAGGTTAATAAATTGGAGCTGACGGAGTAAATGGATTGGTCTATTACTTTAGTTTAAATGGTTCTTTAGTTATATGTATTAGTTTTTAGAGTTTTAAAAAAATAGTTTTGTTTTTTAAGTAGGTACGTAAGAAAAATCGAATATTTCATCAAAAATCGAATATTTCATGGCTATTATGCCGCATGGCCGCCATGGGGCATAATAGCCATCTTAAATTTTAAAACCAGTTTTTTTTGCAAA
>JAEQML010083746.1:0-10367 GCA_016904865.1 Pissodes strobi | reverse complement strand
GAGAAATATTAATATCTCCGACACAGTTTAATTATTTCTCTATTGAAATAATCTACTTTTAAGCCCAGATACCTTGTTTGGGCCGACAACTAAGAAGGTTTTTATCGATTAGATAAAAGCCTCTTACAACGATCCTAAGTAGTTTGCCACCAGCTTTTGTTATAGCTACGGTGACCATATGAACTGTTTTTAGTAGGCCAGTACTTTCTTTTTAAACACTGTCCTTCAAAGGTTTACCAAGTACAACTAAATGAATTTTTTTTCTAAGATACACAAAACTATGTCCTACTTTTTGTTTAAATAAAGAAAAAAAATTATTATGAACAAAAAGAAAACGCTTTTTTGTGCATTGCGTATTTGAATTTTAGCCCACAGTGTAGCGATCTGATCGCCTTCCAAGGAACCATTAGGCGGGCGGTCGACGTCACTTATTTCGCTGTTTCACTTTGTTACATTACAAGATGCTATACTAATGAAGGAGAACGATATTTTGTAACAATTAGTAGCTTCTCGTTTGTTTGCGTTTTCCTTCGCACAGTGAGTTGCAACCGCAATATGAAAGCAAAATCAAGTGTTTTAGAGCATATTGTGTACACAATAAAACTGGCTACAAATTGACATGCTAGACTTATCGGCGGTGCTGTTCCTTGCGAATTCAAAATGTATTTTTTTTTGTTTAAACATTATGGTCACCCTAGTTATAGCACAGCATCATGGTCCTATGCTAGAAACAAAATTACGATTAATAAACATGTAAAGTCTGAACTTCAAATCAAAGGGCGTTTGCCTCATTTGGGGAGACTTTTCTTTTATGCATGGCCGCAGGGTAATAAGAAATTGATCCAAGCCAATAAACCTGGAAATATTATTTTATTTCTCTTGTTTTCAATAAAAAGGACATATATTACGTACTTGTCCTGCATTTTCATTTTCTCTTTTCGACTTGAAAATGGAGATTTAAAAAATGCCATACCCACTTTAGCATCATTTGATTTGTACAAATTGCTCTTTTGAATCCCTTTTTCAATAACTGGCAATAACTGCACAAGAAAATTATATTATTATATTGTTTATAAATTTGTTTATCGCATTGTTTTATTGTCAGACAATCATAAAATGTTTAATGCCCAGATTGGGCATTTTAAATAGGGCGTCGGTCGACCCCGTATCGAATTTTAATAAAGGAAGGCGCCCTGTGGCCATCATTAATAAACCGAAATATTTTACAACTTGATGATTATTGGCCTAAGGAAGCGGGGTCTCTGGAATATGGTACCGCGCGATGGTTTTTTTTTATGGCAGTGGCACACACACTAAAGGGAGACCCTATGGCGCTCGACGAGCGGTGTGTGTGCGAAGATGTTGATTGACACGGCTCTTGAATATTTGCAAGTTGTAATTAGTGGGAAACAGATGTCCTGGGAGTGAGTTCCACAGTGATGCAGTGCGCCAGGCAAAGGAGTTCTTGTAATATAATAATATATCTTTATTTAGCAAAACAGCTAATTTACAAAAATTACAGGATACATAACATTATATACACCGCAATAATTGCACAAGAACTTGGATATTTTCTATAAAATACAATAATGAATAACACGTTTAAGATAACAATGATTTAAAATACAAAACAATTCAAAATATAAAACAATTTTATGTCACATACATATACACCGCCTAATTACGGCATCTGTCGAGCAACATTTTTTTTAACTGACTCTTAAATGAAACAATAGCAACGCAGGTCTTCAATGATTCAGGAAGTGTATTATACACAACCATACCTTTATGGAATAAGGATTTCTCCGAACTTTTTTTATTTTTTGTTGAAACATGTATGTCGTTTTGGTACCGTGTATTATGGTTATGGACGTTATTGTTAAAAAGGAGTTTAGAAGTCAAATATGCCGGTGCTAAGGAAATCTTAATTTTGTGAATAAATACCATGATGGTTTGAAACTCGAGATAATGCTCCACAGATAGCCAATTTAGTGTATCTAACATTCGTCTGATTGATGTATCTTTAGGAGCTCTTAGTATTATGCGCATAGCTCTATTTTGCAATTTTTGCAACCTTTGTGTTTCGTTTTTATTTGAGATGAATAATATTGATGATGCGAAGGTTAAATGTGGTAGAACGATAGTATTATACACAACAGTTCGAGACCATTGTGTTAAAAAGGGCGCCACTCTTGACAAAAAATTGGTATTTCTAGAAATTTTGTCGGCGATACATGACACATGCTCCTTGAAATTTAGGTGTCTGTCAATTATAATGCCCAAATATTTTATTTTGTCTACAACTTCTATATCTTCACCTCCAATATTAATATTATGGCCTAGTTTAAAAGCATTGAAGTTTTGAGCACTACTAATTAACATAAATTTTGATTTAGTCGGATTAAGCGATGTTCTAGGTGTTTCCAGTTGTACGACGAACTGGTGCGCCCCTGCCGTCTGTCGTGACTGTCTGACAGGAGCTGCCAGGGGCGGGATCAGGCGGACCAAATCCTGGGAACATCTGCCATGAAAGTATCTGTAAAACAAAGATATCTCGGCTACATGTCTGCGGTGTTCCAGACTATCTAGATTCCGGGTCAACTCCGGGTCGCCGACGAGACGCACAGCTCTCTTCTGAATGGAATCCAGCAACTTTAGGGTGTACTCTGGTGCGGCACCCCAGATATGTGAGCAATATTCTAAGCACGGTCTTATTTGCGCCTTGTAGAGCAAGAGCTACTGCTGCGGTGTATAGAGTTTTTTGTTGCGAAATAGCGCACCGAGCTTCTGGGAGGTTGATTTTGCGATGTTAGCAACGTGGTCATGCCAGGACATATTGCTGTTGACCGAGATACCCAGCAGTCCAATTTACGAGGATGAAGGAATGGTCGACCCTGCCATAATGATGTCAGGGCCCGCTGTATTGGCCCTCTTGGTAAACGTGGCTGCTTGAGTCTTTGCTGCCTGGACCAAATTTCGGTCGCCCCAAGTTTGAACTTTCTCCAGGTCTTGATTAATTGCTGTAATCGGCTCCTGTCTGCGGTGATGAGTCTCAGTCGCTGGTAAGGGTTTTTCTGATCTAAAGTGGGGGCGGGTTACAGGTTGACTCTCAACAAGTAGCATTTTTGATCGTTATGTATAAAGTACAAAAATGCCATGCCATTATTAAAAAATATTTGAATATTTTTGCATATTCTGGAGGATTTTTTGGACGTGCATATTTTTGAAAAAGAAGTCACTTTGGGTCGTTCTAGCACCGAAAAAGTGGCGACGATTTAAAAAGCGAGCCGAGACGATAGGGAATTTAGAGAACAAAAACTCACTAAATGCTTCTCTACAATTACAATTTTATTATTAATTGCTCAATAGCACTTTTCCTGATAAAAGTAGAATTATTAAATTTCAAGTAAAATATTAAGGCAGGGAATAAAACAATATGGCAAAAAAATTGCACATGAAAGAATATTTCGAGAGCTGAACAGAGTAAACAAGAGAAAAAAAGTAAAATTGCATTGTTTTTAGAGAAATTAATGTTGAAATATGAAAGATGTTTTAGCTTTAAATTTATGAAAAACCAAAACTTTTATGACAAAAATAAGGCTTTTTAGTTTGCATTTTTATGTTCTTTAATTAATTATGTTACTTTTTTAATTTAGTATTTGATTCAACATGCATCAACATAAAATTATCCCAAAAATCAATAAAGAGATATTTTTTACACAATGTCGTAATCTAAACACACAACAAAAGCCTCAGTCTATATTAACTTAGGAAGGATGCAATACTTTCACTGAATAATAGAAAAAAATAGCCCAATTACCTACAAGGCCATGCTCAGGGGTCAAGATATGGAAACTTAAGAATTACCTATCTTTACTGCAAATTACGAATAATACCTATAAATAATTAGCTTTCTAATTGTCAAGATTAAGTAGTAATATTTAATGTGCCTAGAAACAGATTAATATGAATTCTCCCCCAAAAAATAAAAGTCCAATGTATTTAAAAGAACTCTGTTGCAAACTTGCGGTTAGGCCGCTTGATCTGATTGTGTCGGTAGGTATTCGACGTTTTTTCTAAAATAAATTTTACAACAAATGGTGCGTATTACTAATAATGGTTCTACAAAAACATACAGAGTCCTGTATGTAAATATTCACCTCTCCATGCTCCCTAAAGCTGGTTATGCCGTTGCGCCCAGCGCCTATACAAGGCATTTTTTTTACATTGTTTTTAGTATATCCATAATTTATAATATGCGAAAAACGTGAATGGTGGATGTGATTTATATACATTTTCGCTTATGGCACAATTTTCCATCAGTTGTACTGGGTTATCCAACGAGGTCTAGACAAGGCGACTTTTTTACTTTCCCTGTACTTTTATAAAAAAAAAACTGAAATAGCAATCTTATGACATTATTCATGAAATATGTCTATAGTTTAAGAGCCAGTGGCCGGCAGACTATAAGTATTTTACCAAAGTCATAATTTGGTCCAGTGAATCTCTCTTACCTACTATACATGAGATCGGGACTAACTAAGCTCGATCGGCGGTAGGTATGGAGTTATTAAGGTGTGACAGGTGTAAAAACCAGAACAACTTCGAAAGTATATCAGCAATGCTGCCATTTGGATATTTTAATATATACTATTGTTATTAATGAAAAATAACAATGGCAGACGATTATGACGGTTGTGAGGTCATGGCAGACACTTCTGAAAATGGCAAAAAAAATTAAATTTCAAAAATATTTTAACAAATCTGAAATTTTAATATGTTATTTATGATAGAATTATAAGCCTATATTTATTGCGGCGGACGTTTTCTCCCGTTATAACATCCCGGCAGACAGCAAAACCTTACCTACAGCTCGAGAGTACTTATGTATAGTACTCACACTTAACTTTATTAATCTGCATACAGAATATACTACTATGCATATAGAAGCTGATATAATTAGAGGAACAAACATATTTACTGACGTAAGTTGGATAATAAGAAGAATGGCCACATTTATGAACAAAAATAAATACCAAAGTATAAAGATAATAATTGAAATTTTAATTTGTGTTTTCCATCCGATTAAGGCAAAATATAAATTTGATAAATCAAAATAATAATATCTAATTATTGTTGACGTAACTTAAAACTAATTATTATCATCTTCGCAATCATTTTCGTCTTGGGAATCATTTTCATCATCCACTGAATCGGTTTCTGTAAAAATAGAATTGAAATCTGTAAATTGAGCCAAGCATATTTAAAGTAGAATTTACTCATAAATTAACTGGACGATCCTCCAGCAAATCGCTGACAAAACATGGAAGTTGATCATTTTCATCTTCGGAATAATTTTCATCGTCTTGGGATGGGATTTCACCATGTACTGAATCGGTTTCTGTAAAAATAGAATTCAAATTTCTAAATTGTGTCAAGCATATTTAAAGTGGAATTTATGTAATAAATTACCTGAACGATCCTCAAGCAAATCGCTGACAAAACATGGAAGCTCCTCCTTCGAACCATTTAAAAACAAATTAGCTTTTTTGCTCCAGCGGGCTCAACGTTGTGGGAATTTTCTGAAAAGCATTTTTCCAAATGCTGGAAATGTAATGTGCCCTTAAAAATTGCTGGAACAGTTCAGTCTTACATGGTGGTACAGAACTTGCATCGAAATTGCGTACTTTTTATGAAAGTTTTCATTTACGTCTGTAGCTTTGTACCTATTGGCAAAAAGCTTGAACCTTCCGTCATCCACGTCCTTGGATTTGTTTGCATTGTACATTTGGCAAGTAAACTATTGAATAATGTTGAACAGCTCGTGTAACAGATCGTCTGTTAAAATAACGGCTCCTAGAGCTGCAAAAGCTTGTTGAAATTCATTTTTTTTAATAAAGTGAGAGGTCTCTTTCCCTTGTTAAAAAAAGAAGGATTGAAATCACACCCGGTGAAAGCATGAAAACCAATCAAGCTTTTGGCTAATAATTCCCCAAGCTGCTCATGGATTTTTGTGACATCAATAAATATTTCATTATTCCCTGTTCCAGTAAGCATCCGAATATGAGAAGAAGCAGTTTTCAAACGATCCATATTACCAAGCATTATTATTAGTATATCAGTATCAGAGCCCCTAATTACAATAGACTGATTGGCGATACTACATGCGTGGTAAATAACAAAGAATCGACGTAATATTTGATCAATATTTCCACCCGTCAATTAAAGACAACGAATGGTGTCTACGACATGAAGCACCACTAGTTGAGTATACAATTTTTGGGCCTGATCAAGTAAGACCAGCAGATTTTGCAAACGAGATGAAGAACACAAAATTGAAAGAAGCTCTTATTGATTTCTTTGCTATACATTGAGCAAGTGATGAAATAGCCGCATTTCATGGTAATAAATTGATTCATCTGAATTTTAGATATTGCTATTCTTATAAAAATAATGAGGAAAAAGTTGAATCGAGTATTGTTGAAGATCTGTGTTGTAATTTACATGAAGAAGCAGACAGCAAAATTATTTTCCACGCATGTAGTATCGCCAATCAGTCTAATATTGTAATTAGAGGCTCTGATACTGTTATACTAATAATAATGCTTGGTAATATGGATCATTTGAAAACTGCTTCTTCTCATATTTGGATGCTTACTGGAACAGGGAATAATGCAAGATTTATTGATGTCACAAATAACCATGAGCAGCTTGGGGAATTACTAGCCAAAAGCTTGATTGGTTTTCATGCTTTCACCGGGTGTGATTTCAATCCTTCTTTTTTAACAAGGGAACAAAGACCTCTCACTTTATTAAAAAAAAAAATTGAATTTCAACAAGCTTTTGCAGCTCTAGGTGACGTTAATTTAACCGACGATCTGTTACACGAGCTGTTCAACATTATTCAATCGTTTACTTGCCAAATGTACAATGCAAACAAATCCAAGGACGTGAATGATGGAAGGTTCAAGCTTTTTGCCAGTAGCTACAAAGCTACAGACGTAAATGAAAACTTTCATAAAAAAGTACGCAATTTCGATGCAAGTTCTGTACCACCGTGTAAGAGTGAACTATTCCAGCAATTTTTAAGGGCACCTTACATTTCCAGCATTTGGAAAAACGCTTTTCAGAAAATTCCCACTACGTTGAGCCGGCTGGAACAAAAAAAGCTTATTTGTTTTTAAATGGTTCGAATGAAATCAACTTCCATGTTTTGTCAGCGATATGCTTGAGGATCGTTCACGTAATTTATTACATAAATTCCACTTTAAATATGCTTGACTCAATTTAGAAATTTGAATTATATTTTTACAGATTCAGTACATGATGAAATCCCATCCCAAGACGATGAAAATTATTCCGAAGATGAAAATGATCAACTTCCATGTTTTGTCAACGATTTGCTGGAGGATTGTCCAGTTAATTTATGAGTAAAATCTACTTTAAATATGCTTGCCTCAATTTACAGATTTCAATTCTATTTTTACAGAAACCGATTCAGTGGATGATGAAAATGATTCCGAAGACGAAAATGATTGCGAAGATGATAATAATTAGTTTTAAATTACGTCAACAATAATTAGATATTATTATTTTGATTTATCAAATTTATATTTTGCCTTAATCGAATGGAAAACACAAGTTAAAATTTCAATTATTATTGGTATTTATTATTGTTCATAAATGTGCCCATTCTTCTCATTATCCAACTTACGTCAGTAAATATGTTTGTTCCTATAATTATATCAGCTTCTATATGCATAGTAGTATATTCAATTATATGCAGATTAATAAAGTTAAGTGTGAGTACTATACATACGTATGCTCGAGCTGTAAGTAAGGTTTTGCTGTCTGCCGGGATGTTATAAACGGAGAAAACGTCTGCCGCAATAAATATAGGCTTATAATTCTATCATAAATAACATAATAAAATCAGATTTGTTAAAATACTTTTGAAATTTAATTTTTTTTGCCATTTTCAGAAGTGTCTGCCATGACCTCACAACCGTCATAATCGTCTGCCATTGTTATTTTTCATTAATAATAATAGTATGTATTAAAATATCCAAATGGCAGCTTTGCTGATATACTTTCGAAGTTGGTCTGGTTTTTACACCTGTCACACCTTAATGACTCCATACATACCGCCGTCGAGCTTAGTTAGTCCCGATCTCATGTATAGTAGGTAAGAGAGATTCACTGGACCAAATTATGACTTTGGTAAAATACTTATAGTCTGCCGGCCACTGGCTCTTAAACTATAGACATATTTCATGAATAATGTCCTATACCTATCTCTAACGGTTTTTGAAATATTGACAGTTGAAAATCGGCCATTTACCAAGCTTGACAGCTTGTAAAATCTAAACGGCTAAATATACACAACAAAACGGTTTGCACTTTCCTATATTGGTTTTTCATAAGCTAATACCTAATGGAAAATTTCATCAAAATGAATCAATTTTTTCGACAGTTATCGTCAATGAGGGCACAAGCACAAGCAAATATTACCAAGAGGTTACCGTAATATTACCGCAGGCACAGGTTAACGTTACAATATTCCAATCATTTTTGCAATGACTTAAATAATCAACAAGGAGAAGCTATTAAATTTGTTTATATTCTAACCACGGTATAAATAAATATATATTTGTACTCTGCTCTAACATCCACCAACCTTTTTCTTGAACAGAAAAACATTATTTTATTAGAATTGACAAACTACTTAGGTAACCATGAATTAGAGGATCCCCCAATCGCCTGGTCCTAAGGAATGGCGTTCCAATATTAAAATAAATTTAAATTACTTTATTAGGGTTAGGGTTACAGGGTCAGTCCTACAGCAATAGAAGGTATTTTCATGTAATAAAAAAGGAATAATTTAATCACAAAAGGTCTGGCAATTTAGTTTTAAGTTAGGGGAAAAATATATGTATGTATTGGTTCTGCTTCTAAGTCATGTTCCAGTAGAGAGATTTAAGATTAGTTGACACACGTTGATGATGAAGTCGAGTTTATATAAATAGATTCGGATATGAAACACTATTCATATGCTCGTCGTTGTAGGTACCTGCGTTTAAGTGGAAAATCAGGAAATTTGCAGGTGATATGTTGGTCTTATAGTTTTCCCAAAATTTTATATCAGTTAATACCTGATTATCTTCCTTTTTTTTGGTAATCTGGGTTTAGGAAATGCATTGTACAGCTTTTTTTATATATTGGCCCTCCCTTATCTTTTTTTATTTGACGAATTTTAGAAAAACACTTTTTTTCATCTAAATCTCTATATCTCGCATATAGACAGAAAGTCTGGGCGTGGTCATATTTTCTTATTTCAAATTGCTACCCCATTTTTTTATTAGATTTTTGTAATATCCTTACAATTCTAAACATTTTTATCCGAGTTTTTATGTAACACACCCTATACTTAATTTTGACGTATAAATAGATATTGACTTATGAAAGTTACCGTTTTTTTTAAATTAATAATAAAAATCAGGTAAACATAGGTACTAGCCTTAAAATGGTCATTCACCATGATTGTTTTAATCTCAGGTAGACTTTCTATCAATGCTATACAGAGATGAGGAAAAATGCGATTTTGTTTTTGTTTAAGAAATATAATATTATTATCTAATACAACTTTTTACAACTGTTCAATGTACCCACCGTTCATTTCAATACACTGTATATAATCTCTCTGAATTTTATTTATACTGTTAATAATATATTGAGAATGATTCTCATTGGTGTCCTGAATGGCCTCAATTATTCTTGCTCGTAAAATCTCTACGTCTTCCGTGGGACGTACTTTACGTGCAAAAATCCTCTTAGGAACGAATCAAGTGGAGTCAAGTCAGGGCTATTTGGCGGCCATCTAATCGGTCCAGTGGGACCTTAGACTATATAGCAGATGCGACCAATCCACGTTTGGTATTTCCCATTAATGTAATTTATAACCGGAAAAACGTTGTGTGCTGGGGCTCCATCCTGATGCCATATAATTTCGTTGTATTGACGGAGTGGTAAGTTGTTCAGAAAATTTTCTACAATATTGGTCAATAAATGTAAACATTTTTCCCCATTTAAGAACCCGTCAATAAAAATTGGTCCGATAAAATTATTATCTAAGAGCCCGCACCACACCTGTAACGATCTTCGACCTTGTATTTTAATTTCCCTAGTTACTCGAGGGTTTTGAGTTGCCCAAAATCGTACGTTTTTTCGGTTATGAATCCCTGCAGTGCTGAATGTGCAATCGTCAGACCATAATATTCAAAAAAAAATTGTTGTCATCTTCTTTTAACAATAACATTTCGAGACAAAACATAATTCTTTTGTTTTTTTGATCTTGCGTTAATTTTTTG